>JAHZMT010000475.1:0-15780 GCA_027743785.1 Sinhomidia bicolor
AACAACAATATTATACATCCTTCGCATAATAATAATAAAAATGAAACAACAATAGGATACTTAAATAATATAACGAGAAAAAAGTATCAAAAAGTGTACAAGTAAAGAAAGTAATGTATGTAGGTATATATAAAAACGGCTTTTTTCTTGCTTACGTTTTTATAAGAAATTGCTCTATAAACTTTACTTTTTTTATCTTTTATGCAGTAGTTGTTGGGGAATGAGCAGAAGGATGCTGTAAAAACACATACACAGACTGGCTTTCACTATTCGACATTCGCATCGCATCATATGGTCACGTTATTATTACTACACACCAACCACCACCGTTCCAAAATCCTATGAATTCAATACAAGAAAAGATGCTATTTTTTGTTGTGTATGCTGGATACCTACACAGAATGGAGAGTTCCATGAAACTACTAACGAGCAGTAAGAGTGAACGTCATGCTACAAGTTGGTGTTTGTTAGTTTTCGAGTACCATATATATCCGAATACCGTTTCCACCGTTTGGGGTTGTGTTGAATGTGAATGAATGAAAAAAATACGGAGGAAGGAAGAGGCTATGCGTTTGTTGCTTTTTCCACTGCTGCTGCTGTCATTGTTGTTTTGCTCGAGGTAGCGGGAATGGAGGAAATAGCCCTTAAGTCGGAGAGAATTGCAAATAAATACAATAATATATTATTTTGTTGGTTACACATTATAGGTAGGCGTATATATATATAATAAAGATAGATATATATATGAGCATAGGATGATGGTAGTAGTTTGCTGTGTAGCAGCAAGTATTTATGTATATGTATATATATTGCTTACTATGCCATATGAAAATTTATGATGACTGCTTTATTTCCTTTGGCAGTAGTTTTCAAGGAATGTGTATACACCGCTGCTGCCGTGCCGTACAATGCACACAAAAACACACAAACTACGAGATTTTCATTTATTTACTTTTATCGCTCTCTCCACGTGAGGTGCAAGCCTTGCCAAATATTATTTATGAGCTTGCCTTCATCACACATACAAAAAACTTTTTTTCTCCCTTCTTCTCCCATCTGGTCGATTCACAGAAGAGGACGCAATCAATGAAAGATGAAATTCCTTGGGTGTGATAATATAATATATTGGTGTATGATTATGATTATGTATGTATGAATAAGCAAACATTTTCCTCGTACTAATCAAACAATTCATTGTCCATTAGAGTTGAATAGAAAACGAGGCAATTAAATTAAATGTCGCGTTAACAATAGAAATTGAAGAAGAAGAGCAGAGTAACTACGCTGGTGGCGTGGAAGAAGGAACTTTCAAAATCAAACTTTTTATTATTCTATTTTATTTGACAAGATTCTCAAAAAACCTGAAAGCGGTAAAGTAGTATAATTTTTACAATAGCTGTTTTATCTTAAGTATACGAATTATACACATATACATTCTTAATATATTACCAGCATAATTACATGTGTAAATAACATTATGTTGTCGTACATTTAAGTAAATATTTACTGGAAACAGTAAGTTACACACACTTACACAGACAACTTATTACAAGACATCATCATATTATGAAGATCTAGAAAACTCTAAATTCATTTTTTATAGTAGCATAATATACAACCATCATAAATCACTCCTTTTTTGTTACCAACCACTCGTACCATTTTTCCGATTCTGAAAATCCGGTCAAACAAGTATTATTATTTATGTACATACCCATATCAAAGGTCAGCTTTTAATGGACTACTTAAATATTAAATTGCTAACCTACTTGTGTTTTGTTGAACTTACCATTACACTTCACGGAATATGTATTTATATTTTATAAACAATATTTTTATGTTACAAGGTAATTTATAAAATCTAAACTTTTCAAAATTGTAGTAGTATGGAAGTACAGGTAGTATACAAGGTATACGTTATAGTAGTATGTACAACAAAAACAACACGGAATCATCATCACTTTGACACAAAAACGGCCATTTCTACTTTTTTCCTAAATCGAGTAAAATAAACTTTTATTTAGCTAAAACAGTAAATTAATAATAAATTGTAGTAAACCCTTTTTTAAAATGTTATATTGGCAATTTTATGTAATAATTTCAATGTGAAATATATGTATATATAATAGGTAGCTAATTACAATACTAGCTATTAAATTTTTTAAAATATAAAGCAGAATTACAAAGTACAATAATGCCTTTAATTAACATAAAAGGTTTGTTCAATTCTTATATTCTGCACTTAATCTTACAAGTTTTTCATAAAATTCCACGTAATTTGTATGTGAGGTAATAAATGGGCAAAGTTCATACAATTCATGCATACATATTTTTATTCCTTCTTCTTCTTCCTGGTTAGGTATAAGTCCATGTGTACTTTGTTTTACCCCATTCTATTTAGATTTTCTGAAAATGGTATGCTAATATATTATGAGCTATTTTTACAACTTTTTATCTCACTAAAACCATTATTTATATCTACGTACTACCTAGAAATAGGAAAGATTCTTTTCATGGAATAAAATGCTTTATCTCCTGTGTACATGTACATAGATGCATATATATATGTATATATTTTTACATAGGAAAGATTCATGCTATATATATACTTCTTTTCTTTTACTTATATACGATTAGTTGAGTATTCACAGTTCACCAACGATGAAGACAGACATGTGCACACATTACAAATAAATAATGTTATTATTATTATTACTTTTACCCGCATCTCTTGTACGAGTATGCATGCATGCGTGATGGTGGAAAAAAAGGAAACGGGGAAAGAGAAAAGGGCAAACAGAGAATAAAAAAAACTTTCCCAACTTACCTCGTTCTTTTTTTTCTTGCACAATACTTTCTCTAGTAGTTTCGTTCCCTTTTGACCCACAAGTTCTTACATTAGGAGAAATTTATTCTTCTACTCACCACTCAATGGTCATGCAGTATAAAAACACATGGGGCAAATGTATGCATCTCACACATGGTATATTTATAGCATTTTGTAGGAATACCCTTTTTTCTTTACGGATAACTCACACATCCTCTTTTCTCTACTTGAAATTTCTTGTTTTTTTTCGCCTGTCATTTGTGTTGTTCGTACATTTTATAAGAAAGTAAAGAAAATCCAGGCTAAAAAGGGCTATAAAGGATTCATTTGGTATATTAAAAAGGATTCAAACTGAAATTTCCTGGATCTGTACGCGTTTCTTAACCGTTGAGTTTGGAGTTGTAGACGTATGTCTCTTGAGTACTCCAACGAGAGAGGTGTTTCCGCTACTTGGACTTGGGTTACTTGTTGTGGCACCAGCTGCGTTATTCGTCGAAACATTGCTTGCGTTTGTATTGGTCGCCGTTGTACATGTACTTGAGCTTGTACTACTGGCCGTGCCAGAGGGGTTTCCTCCAGTACAGCCTGGACTTGTGTTGGAAGCGGAACAGGAAGCTCTTCTTGCTGAAGGTCGAAGAGAGTCTGATTCGTCTAGAAGATTGTCACCTTGAAATAAGTGGGGTAAATTCAAAGCGTCATTATTTATTGTCGTCGTTGAGCGAAAGAGTAATAATAATATATTATTCTGATGTATGCAGCATCAGCAGCAGCAGGAGTAGCAGCAACAAGATGAATGCAACTCTGCTGCTACTTGTCTTTGTATGTGCATCAAATTTCATGTGCTGTTGAGAGAGAGAGTAGGGCAAACAAGATAAGAAAATTCTAATGTTTTTGTCGACAGGAAATGGAAAAACCTATGAAATATGTTGCCTGACTGTGGTCACAGAAAATGCGAGCAATTTATCTTTTCACTTCCTGACGGTCCTCTTTACATTATTTATGCGTACATATAAGTTTGCTACGTAGGCATACATGCAACGTGGACTTTCTCTGCGTCTCGATTGCCGCTTCCTTTCAAGAAAACAGAATGCATTCTCTACGCTACGATAATAATAATAATATGATAACTAACAAGGCTAGTGAGTACAATATTATTGTTGAATGTATGGGCTATAGAAAATAATAGGTGTAGGCATATGATGATAATGCGCCACTTCAAGAACAACTACATGCTACACATACCCACAGAGCACCCAACCTCAAAGAAGCTCATCTCGTAAAGAATGTTTTCTTGTTTTTAATAACCACTTCACGATTTCATAGCCCTCCACAGATGTATATCTACGAGTGACCACAAAGTTAAAAGCCTCTCTTTGACGAAAATTGCTATAATAACAGTAAAGTCAAGACACAATGAACAAGATATATAGTGTACCCAGTCGACATGAAACAGACAAAGGCTCTTGAAAAAACACAAGGCAAAGCCTTTATACTATAGTAAGTGGCGAGCGGCTTGGTTTATAAAGATTATCAAATAAAATGCTCATCAAAACAAAATTTTCCCGTTCTCTCTTCAGTAGTTGACTTAATCCTGTGTTGAGTTACTACTATACTACTACTACTACTAGAACATGACCTCGAAGAAAGCACAGGGAAAAGTCATGGACGACAGAGAGTTGCAATTTTGCTGCAACAACTACAAAGAAAGAAGATGGAGTGTATAAATATTATTGCTGCTAAATTACTATTTTCGCTGTTACCTGCAACTTGGTTCATGTAGAGACGAATAGCACTCTCAGGAATTCCAGCGTCCATGTCATGAAGATACTCGTTCCCATCGTCCATACACGGGTTAGAGTTGGAGTGAGGGAACACAGTCTGGATAAAGTCAGGTATGACCATTGGCATCTGTTGAGGTTGCTGATGCTGTTGGACAGTTTGTTGAAGATGAGTCTTTTTTAAAGTTCCGCTTACTCCACCACTACTCATCGAATATGAAAGTTGCTGTTGCTGTAGCATGGATGGTGGTAAAGGTGACTGCTGTAACGTGTGACATGAGGGATGATGCTGACGGTGATGGGAATGATGTGGATTACGATGTAATGAGGAAGGACTTCCTAGTCCCATTAACGGTGACGAGGATCTCGGTGATCTCATTATGGTTCCTGATGGCGAGTTGCATTCAACAGTGGTTGTGCCTGTTGTAGGCATACCGTCACCGCCACCACTGTTAGCCGCTGCTGCAGCAGCAGTCATCATTGTGTGCTCTCTTGAGGGAGGAATGCCTACAGGGAATTGATTCATTGCTATTGACTCAGGACTTCCATACATCTGTGCACCACCGTGGAATTCACCCGGATTCATTGAGGAAGAACAACATGGGGTCCATTTATACTCATCCTGTGTCATATGGTGCATACGGATGTGATCATCATCATCGTCGGTCACGAGTCAGGAACCATGGAACATGAACAAAAATCCGGAAATGTGAATGACAGCGATTCAGACAGGTTACATACATACTCACATACATACACGCTGTCAGTGCCTTCACACAAAACGTACAATGTGTGAGGAGACGTTGTGGGGAACATAATCGCGTTCTCCTTTGTCGGTCGGTACGTGCCAGTCAGCGTTAAAATAATTTACTCGAGTTTTGTTCGTGCCGTATTAATCTTTTTCTCTTATAATTTCAACAAATTACACACTGCCAGCCTGCATTGCCTACAACACAAAACACATAGACAGCAAAAGCAAAAAAGAAATAGATCAGAACAAACAGCAAGGCAGAGAAAACAGAGAGGCTACAGCATTCATGTCCAATCATGTCATTTTTTTGAGCTCGTTTTAGCAGGAGAGAGACAGCAGTTATTTGCTTTTGAGAGCGCATTCCTCTTCAATGAAAAAATAGTATTTACACTGACACAACACAACTGCGTAAATATAATGAACAATGAAGGAAAATATAATTTCCTATAGGATAACCACGTAGGTATAATATAGATAGATAGATAGGTACCTAAGGTAGAATTATTTTTTTTTATCTTCAATGAACGCTTTGCACACTTACATACATACATACCTGATATGTTGACTTTTGGGGTGTGCCACTGTGGCTACTCCGCCGACTTCCATTGTCAACCAGATTGACAGGGATATTAAACCCTCTCTTTCGGTGACACATAATTGCGGAAAAAACAACAAGATTTAATAGGATGAGACAAACTCCCACAGTAAGGGTTACTGTCAACGCTGTCGTGTAATCATATTCCCCATTTGCTAGCCCGAGACCTGTTATCCCTGCGTTGGGTGAGCTAGATAAAGGTGCACCTGGCTGGCCTCCACCTCCTCCGTGAATTTCCACTTCTACGTCGTTAGAGTCAATACTGTACACAAGATAACGAGAAAAGCCAAAAAAAAGTATGATGAATCAGATATAAATTGGAAAGGGGGGAGGAAGACGAGGAGGTAAGCACACAAAAATATTAATGTTCGTGTTTCCGGCGAGAAAAACATGTAGGTAAGCCTCGCAAGTAAAGTAAAAAAAAGATAACAATTATTACAAAAGAAAGGAGAGATGAGGAATGAGTTATTATTATTACAACTAAACTGGATGGAAAGGGATAAAAGTATGTGGGTAATAAGCAAGAGAAGAGGCAGCAACTTGCTCGGTCTGCTTTTCCTTCCTGAGACGTATAATAATAAATAGACCACACAACTGAGCACAGGGATTATTACTTCTACTACACTATTATTATTGTTGCTGATGCTGTAACAAAGCTTTAGTTGGATTCGTCATGCTTCATTGCCAGTGGTTCTACTACATCACACAGTTATCATCATCATCATCCTTGTTACTACTATGTAGTTACTTTACTACTACCACCACTTGTGTGTGTGTGTGCTATTGTGAATGGTGTGTTACGTACACAGCTTGTTTTTCTCTTGTACCTGCCTTGTCACGTAATTTCTTTACTTTTAGCTTTACAGATAGGAAACCATTTTTCTTCGCCATTTCTTCGGCTTTCTTTTCTTCTTTTATCTTATGACGGTAATCATAAGATGAAGATGACGAGTCAAAGAGAAACAAAAAAATCTAGTCCTTTTGCTCAGTTTTGTGTGAATTTGAGACATGAAACAATGGAAAAAGCCAAGTCACGTTTTCTATATTTATTCTCAAAAAAATGTACGGGATCAACCAGACAGAAGAGAAAATCTGTTCAGCACCAAAAAGGACATGACATGAGGCTGACCCTATAGAGGTTAGTTGATACAAAATCGGACTATAGTATATGTACATACAGCCAAATTTCATTCGTGTACTTTATGCACTTATATAATGTGTTTTTTCGTTCGCTGCCTTCAAATCTTGTAAAATCTCGGCTGTATTGGAATAAACTACTTATGACAGAATTTTCCTGTTTTATTTTTAGCGGAGAATAAAGTCATGAAAATGGAAAATCTATAACGTGTTCATTCTTCTCCCTTCACCGTTAAAACGCAACGCAACAGTGCTGCTGCTGCTTTTGCTACTGACTGACTGGAAAAGGGGAAGCGAATTTTTTTCGCTCCTGTTATTTCATTCTGGTTTTTAAATATAATATAATATAAATAAATACATATATTATTTCTATACCAAGTTCCTTTTCTACACAGCAGAGGAAAAGGCTGTATGTACAAGATACACACTACGTGTGGTCGAGCAAATGCAGCGTACCTGGAAGTTCCCCGGGGGTTGTGCTTGTTAAAAGACAAGCAAGTCGAAATCCTCGTTCTCGTCACACGGATATAACCCGTAAAACCGACCAAGCAAGTGAACAACGTCAACGCACATTCACACACAAACAGTACTACTTCATCCGAAAGAACAAACCCGCATCTTTTTTTCTACGTTTACTCTGTCTCCTGCCCAAGTTTTTCTCTTGTCTCTAGTCTCTAGCAAAAAGACATTGTCCGGATACAACCACAAAATGTATAAGATTGTGTGGATCGGAGTAAAATACCAAAACTATTTATCTACGTTACCGTCTACTTAAAAAAACTTGATTCCTTGATGCTTGTCCGTTATCTCGATCTATCTGTCTTCATACTGATTGTGAATGCTTACACATTACCACATGACTAGAAGACGAGTTGAGGTGGTTGTTGGTTTGCTTGGTAGAACGGTAAAATCCGTATAAAGCAAAAATGTCACTGAATATATGGGAATAAACGATGGGAACCGACCTTCATGCGGGCTTAATATTATACAACTGAGAATGTACCTTTCTCTACAGAGTATATACATACATAATACACTGTTACAGGCAAACACAGAGAAGGAGGGGGAATGGATGTTACAGGAATTGAAGTGAAAGTAGGAGAAGAAGCTCTACCGCAACCAGTAAGTGTGTGGGAGAAAGGACTTATAGTATACTCGTAATAGCCGCAGTGATAAACATTTTCTCCCTTACCGAACACTATGCCTGGTTCCTTGAGTTAGTGGAGGCTCTGTCGACTCTAGACATTCGGTAGTTGTCAACGTATTCCCTGGGGATGCCGTTTGTTGTTGCCCAATACCGGTGCTACTGTTGTTGCTTCCACTCACTACTATCCCGACTCCTGGTGCTAACCCGAATCCTGGAATTGGATCACCTAAGTACGGTAATAGTGGACGAACAGGTCCTAAAATAATAATAAAAAGACATGGACGCGTCCACGTTTAATATAAATATAAACCTATAGGTATATACATACATACACACATATTACTCGCATATTTTATGTAGATATTCATATAGAAAATGATATAATGAGGAAGGTACTGGATTCAAGGAACGTGTAAATGAATTCGACATCATTTCAAAGCCATGATTTTACTGCGCTCAATGGTGATGGTGGTAGTTCTAAAGATAATCTTGTTAAAATGAGATGGAAAGAGTGAGACAGAGGCGCTATTGTCTAAACAAAAGATGCACACGATTGGTCAGCATGTAGTTTACTGTGAATCCTGATAAGGGGTGTCCTATTATTATTTTTNAGATGCACACGATTGGTCAGCATGTAGTTTACTGTGAATCCTGATAAGGGGTGTCCTATTATTATTTTTCCCTTAAACTACGAGCTCACTAAAATTACTCAAAAGTTTTTCTTGGAAATCATGACTGAATAAAGACATTGATAGGGGTTGACTTTAATGTGAATGGGTGTACCACTAGAAATAATTATGATTATGAAGCTTTAGAATATTTGTTGAATGTGCTAATAAGAGGGTAATCAAGTAAAGTCCTACAGTATTATTGTACATTGAAAAGGAATGCTTTTAAGATGATGCGGATGCGATGTGGATTTAAACAGTGACAGTAGTAAACTCAATGACCGTTTTTAAGGGTCCCAATTTGCTTGGAAGTGTACTAACCGATGTTGTCATTAAAAATGTGAGGGGTAGCTCACATTTAACTAATCCACTTGGATATCACACTTGTAAGTTTTTAAAATCTGAACCAGCTCGCTTCGCTCGCCAACAATACAATTAAATAATTAAGGTTTTTTCTAAAATTTACCCTAAGCTACATGCCAACTCACACAGTCATCTTCAAACTTGCTTGCTTATTTAGAGGTCTTGTTTCCCTCTCAATTAAGTAAACTCAATGACCGTTTTTAAGGGTCCCAATTTGCTTGGAAGTGTACTAACCGATGTTGTCATTAAAAATGTGAGGGATAGCTCACATGTAACTAATCCACTTGGGTATCACACTTGTACATTTTTAACATCCGATCCTGCTCGCTTCAATAACCCAACAATACCATTAGATAATTAAACGTTTTTAAAGGGCGCCCTTACTAAAATTTACCCTAAGCTACATGCCAACTCACACAGTCATCTTCAAACTTGCTTGCTTATTTAGAGGTCTTGTTTCCCTCTCAATTCCCTTTTGCTGTTTCCTTCCTTCCTGCCCTGCACAAACCGACTACACGCACAAACACACAAACAAAATTTTATGATGAACGAGCTTAGCGCTAAGAAAGACCACAGTTTTGTCTAGAGTCAACAATCATTCCTCATCAAAATGGAAGATACATACAATTTACGATAATAAAGAATAAGAAAAGGCCCTTTTTGTTGCTCTTGTTTACTGTTTGTTTAGTCAATCAAGAAACGCCTGTCTTCTTCTTCTATCTCGTCTGCTGCCTTTCAATTTGGGCAAGAAATAAAACGAAATAACGTCGTTGTGTACAAGGCTGTGGCTGGCTGGCAGCCTGCCTTTCTTTACCAACCGAACCCCCTTTTATTTCTTTTCTCCTCTCTCAAGGACTATACTTCTAAGGACAAACAAGAGGCAGCAAAATGTGTATACAAATGTGTGTACTCTTTTCAAGACGCTCAAATGAAAATCTATTTCCTCATTCTTTGCTTTACTTTGTGCCATTCCAAAATTTCTAGAAAATAGAGAGACTCTGTCAGATTTTCGCAATCTTTAGCAAGGTGGTAGTAAAGCTGCTTATAGGTACTTTTTCCAGCTATATTAACGTTGTTGTGTGATGAAAGGGAGAAAGGAGTGCAAGTAAGCCAGTCAGAGTTAAAGGATTTCTTGGTGAGGCAGATAGAAAGTGAGACAGCAGCAGATAACGTGTGCCTATTCCGTAACTTGCATGCGTTCATTCATTTATATTTAAACCTACATACATTTCAAATGCATTCATGACAGGCTGTCAGGATGAAGAAACCTCTTTTCTCATTTCAAGCACAACAAGTTACACATTATTACGTGCACTCACTCGCACCACTTTATATATAGGCATATGTTTTTATCCAACTTTCTCATTCACATTAAGCGATGTGAGATGTGATGCGGGAAAGATGTCATTATATTTGTTATGGCGGTGGTGGTAGTGGTGTGTGTGGATGATAAAAAGGAAACGAGCACAACCGAATAGAGTATTTATTATTTAAAAGGCTTCTTCCTTTTCTCATCCATCTCCTTCTTTCACTTCCTCACACTTACCAACGTATAAATTCGGATTATCATCTTGAAAAGCGTGATGAGCCAGGCTGACATCGGATCCGACGAAGCCTTTCCCGAGAACTTCCGCCTCCGCCAACTGCTTTTATTATTGTGTCGCATGTTGTAACGTCGTAGTAGTTGTAGTAGTCGTCGTCGTCAGCGGATGAAGAGGGGTTGCATGAGCACACAGTGAAAAGTCAATGAGTTGACACCACATCATGAGAGGACGATAAAGAGTTTATGGGTTCAGTGGTACAAGTGTAGTAAAAGTAGCAGAGGTACGGTACATGTTTAAGTAAAATGCATAATAGATCTCAGTGAAAACAGTGAGAGATTTTAATATTATGTGTGTCCGTATAATATTCATCATCATAACATTAACATGTACTTACCCAAGCTTCCATCAGAAGAACCCATTATTGCCGCATCTTGGTTTCCTGTTAAGCTCAACATCATTGGTGGTTCGTTCACATTAGGGTCTCTGTACGAATAATTCAAACACACGCAAGAGAAAATTTACTTTCGGTGCTAACGATAGGTACACGAAATTTACAGCATGATAACATACGTTGACAATCTACAGTGTGGAAAAATTTCATAAAATGTAAAAGTTATCACAAGTTACAGTTGTGGAATGTGCTACTGAAAAGCATCAAGCGGTTGTCCTAATGAATTAAAAATGAAAGGCAAACAAAACTACAACTCTGTACATTAATATTTTCATGATGAGTGAAAGTTGCCCACGTATCCACTAAACCACCTTGTACAAAGTATAGACAGACTGTTTAAAAAATCTATTTGTATATTGTAACTTATAATCTATGTTTCCTCAATAATAAATAATATAAATTTTCTAAAAATATTCGTAATTGTGTATGCACCTAAATTCAAAATCAAAGCGAATCACTGAAACTAAAAACGTGTTTATCTGCTACATATAAACTAAAAACCTTCAAACGCAAATCAAATTAAAAGATCACTACACATTTTTATATTATGTAATGCGTTGTACAAGTGAAATTGCTGCATAATACTGTGTATTGCGTATATGGAGCCGTAACGTAACACCTGTAATTGATACAGATTCTGGATTTACATAATAATAATAAACAATACTATTAGGGGTTATCAACGTTTTAACTAAAAACTTATTACGTCGTACGTAGTAAGTAACTTACAAACTAGGTTAAATATTTTCTTTTGATTGGGATAAGGTGGAGGCTATTGCGAGCCTCGCCAAAAATTGAGAATGTATATGCAGCATGACAAGGTAAACGCTAGTCAGTCAGTGAGACACACGAACGTTTAGCCTGCCAATCACTCAGTACCTTATATCCTAACCAGCCTACTTAACCCTTACTTATACCCTTTTTAAAAAGTCTTTTGAAACGACAGTCGAGTTTACATGCTTACCAATCAAAACTCACAAAGAAATACAACATAGCATTACAAGAAAATTATAATAAAACATTTAAAAATTCTTTTTGTGTATGCCGCCAAAATTTGAATTTTATAGAATCGTAAATTTTGTAAAAAATTAAAAAATATATACAAAACTATAAACAAATCACATTTCAATGATTGAATGTTGTGTTGAGCCAAGTTTGTATTAACCAAAGAAATCAAATGACCGTCGTGAATCTTTGCAAACATTGTAAATAAGCTAAATAATTATTATTATTGTTAATTAAAAGACTTTACTTTACAATTGCATATTTATAGAAAACATACCACAATTTAAATTTTCTTGGTAAGAAATTGCAAAAACTGCTGCTTTTTGTCTACAAAGAATGGTAAGCACAATGACGACTACCCAATGCAAACATGTTTTTTTTCATTTGTTTATAAAATCTAGAATCATAAATCAGTTCTATGAAACCGGAAGACAGCTTCCACTTTACTAACCACAATAGACCACATTTATGAATGAATATATCATATTATTCTGTTCTTGTAGGACCATAAATTTATTTTGTGTGTTCCTCTCTACTACCCCAGTAATTATTGTTTTCATTATTAACTTGTGGACAAATATGCTACCCAGCAAGTCTGAAAGTACATGCATAGATGGAATACAACTTCATACATAAACATGAACACAGTATGCGAAAAAGTGCAGTGGTTCTGAAAGTTAGAAAGAAAGAGAGAGAGAGAGAAAGTAGTCCAAGTCCCTGCCGTAACACTTTTACGATGCATATGTATAAGTGTCATAAATTTTTAGAGTCAACATTGCTTTAATTTTGTCAACAAAATTATTTATAGTAAAAGAATATTTAGGCGGACTGTAAGGATTTTCATTTCATAATGAATTCATACCCGCTTTTGGCAAAGTTGGAGGTATAATGAACCAGAATTTCAGAAACGGTTGAGTCCTGCTTGCTAAAGTTTGCTAGGGATGACCAAGGAGAAAGATACTGCTGGACACCAAGAGCCGGCACATTATTCGTTACGGGAAGTCCCATGACGTAAGGCACTACATCACCCTCCATGCTTCCTAACTTCTAAAATTCAATTACGAAAATATCACATGTGAGAGATGAGATTTAAGAAGAAGAAAATATTATTACTTTAAATGACAAGAAAGTTTTCTTTTGACAGTATGCGTAAAACATGCGGCACTGTTTCCGGAAAAAATATGAAGAAAACTTGAAAGAAAAAAACTTTTTTAAACCGTTGCTCATCAATTTAACCGGAGAGAAAGTGGCAAAGAGCAAGTAGGTATGCATCTTTGTACATACGTTTTGTCGAGAAACAGATGGCAAAGGTGTTAATTTTCCTTCTTTTCTTACCTTGGTATGCTCGTTATCCGCTTTGGAAGTATGGAGGTGAGAAAAATGTAATACAAAAGTTTTTCCTTTTCTTTTGGAATGTATTAAAGCAACCTGAAGAGCTGGTCCGATAACTAAACAATCACTAAGCGCCTCGACTGTTGTGTCCTTTAGTGGGATCGGATGCAGCATAGGTCGCTCCCAGTCCGTATACTCATTTCTAACAATGGAGAATATCTCCTGCTGGTGAAACGTGAACACATTTCTCACCATAGTTCTTAAAATACGGTCTCTGTGATCTGACTCGAAACCATTTTTCAGCTCTGAACTGCTAAGCTCGTGCACACCCTCCCTAGTGGTGAACATCAATAGAATCTGCGAGCGGAGGAACTGCTCACTCAGCTCCCCTTCCATCATCGACTTGGGATTCCGGATGAGAATGTTGTCGACAAAAGGAGCAAAGGGGGGTAAGAAACGAGGGCTGTCAGGCACAATATTTAGCAGGTCGGAGAGATGCTTACGACGAAGACATGGCGCCAAATCACTTTCCGGATGCGACAACGGCAACCTTCCCACGCACCCTAAATGAGCAGATACTTGGCTTGCTATATCTTCCGGACGTCTTTGCAGTGCCCAAGGGCTCAAAACTGAACCACTTATCAGTATCGCTCGTTGAAATAAACCTGACACAGTTTGATAAAAAAAAGAACAAAAGCAAGAAAAATTGATCAATGAATGATCCACTTTTATACCAAAAATAAGTAGCAAAGGTAAACGACACGGTCTACAAAATATTATTTATTTAACTTCAAAGCCATAATACTGTCACATACACACATTAATATTTTCCTGGCATAAATCAGCCCATTTTGTTATTGACGCACCATCTTTTTTTTCTTTTTTCATATCTGACATACCTTTGGCAATTTGTGCGACAAGCAAAAGATTAGCAATCACAGCACCAGTTCGGTAGCCCAAAAGAGTTATCCTATTCCGATCTCCTCCAAAACTCTCCCCATTTTCCCTTACCCAATGAAGCGCAGCAATCACATCTAGTAAACCAAAATTACTCTGTTGGTTGCTAGTTTTCAAGAAACCTGAAATAACAAAGAAAAAACATTTTCTTTCTCAGAAAGAAGAGCGAGAGAGAGAGAGAGTAAGAGAGCAAGAGTTCATTGTAAATACTACTGACTATACGGTCGAACAGTGTATTCTCAAGTAATCATTTTTGTTCCGCACAGGTGTTACAAAAAATGTAATAGTATGTTTTACGCTAGCATCTGCCTTAAAAAACAAGAATCATCTACTTGCACAAAAAGTACCTACATGATGATGACCCCAACTAACAGACATTCCTCAAGTTCCCACACCAATTGTAGACCTCGCTCGTTTTTTTTCTTTCCACTACTGGGGAATCAGTCATTTATAACTTGTGCTCACATTTGTCTATATCGGCAATCCTGTTTCAAGTTTTACTTTTTTATAGGTTTCCAATGCTATAGGTTATATAGGCATACTCAAAGTTTTTCACATTTATCACAGAGGAAAGAGAGAGAGAGAGAAAGAATGAATAGTGTGCAGTAGTAGTATGGCTGCCGTATAAATACGACATTGATGTGTGTGGAGTAAAGGAGAAGGCACTCACCGAAACTATCTACAGACGTATGCATCTGTTTTTTAAAAGAAGAACTTCATTTCCTCAGAATCTACACGACTGCTACTGCTGGCAAAATTCTATTCTGCTACTTTTGTGTTGTTGGACACCATTTATTTCGCGGTGGGCTTCTAAAAAAATTCCACTTCTCGCTGTCTTAACTTGAGAGAACATGGGTCATGTTATGTTGGCTACTGCAACTTTCATTGTTTTCACCATTACCAGCACCTCACATATTTTTTAAAGATATACCTACCTACATGCATATAGGCATGTATAGTATATACATACGAAAACGTATAATATAAAAAAAAGTTGGTAAAAACTTTTTTCCTTTTTGGGTGGTGGTGATGGTGAAAAGTTTCGTATTCTTTTTCTACGAGAATAAAGGAGAGAGAGAGAGGTTTCTCTTTTTTGGCGAATGAAAGTTACATACAACTTTTCCTCTTTGCTGTTACCTCAGGGCATCATAAAATGATAGGGCCTTAGGATATTGAAAGTCAATATTTGTTCAAAGGCGAAGCGTTAAAATCCAGAGAATGAGAA
>JAHZMT010000476.1:0-10256 GCA_027743785.1 Sinhomidia bicolor
TACTGTATTACGCAGAGCAACAACAGAGTCCCCTACTAGAGCTTTAACACGCTTGTATTATAATATAATCTACTCATTTCCACCTTTGCTACTGCATGCAAATTTTCTCCGAGTACAAAGTTGTATCTTCTTGTTACAAATAGGGGCATGTATGTAAGAAAGATGATAGCTTTTAGTTGGATTTGGATACACATCGCCATTAACGTCAACACGACGACGACAACGCAACGACAGCAATGATGATGATGATGTCGAGTCTACCATTATCTAAGCAGCTTATGTTATACAATTGTTACTACTACTACTGCTACTAGTGTGTAGTCTTAACTTTAACGAGGGACAACTGAAAAGTTAAATTGTGCTGTTGTAGTATTTAGTTAGTAGGCAGCAGCATTATTTCCTACATGTACATACGCACACAAGATTTTTTTTACTTATTTTTCTGGGCTCGATCTAAATATAACTCTTGCGGATTATAAAGGAAAAGGTTTCTTTTGTCTTTGAGCGAAAAAGCAAAATTCACGGAACTACTTAATGACTCTCTCTCTCTCTTTCTAGCCTACAATATGCAATAATAATAATAGTTTGTGGGTAGAAAGTAGAGCTTATAATAGTAATACATGTATATGCACCTACCTATTATTACGATAGCAAGTCTACTTTAAGTACAACAAAGCTTTATTAATATACATATATTCTGTTAGCTTGCTATAGTTCTGATCTCTTCCGGCTTACATCCTTCTTATATTCGTCTTCCTTCAGGTGGTTTTCTTCTCTTCCAAAAAGCTTATAATTTTGGAATTATTTTATTAAGTCTTCTGAGCTACCAGAGAGAAAAAACATTTCTTGGTAATACAATTTTTTTTTTAAATGAGAAAAAAAAGATTTATTACATTTTTAGCAGATTATCAATCAAACCAAGATAAAAATAAAAGATGTGAAGTTGATATTAAAAAAGTTTTCTAAAAAAAGTATATATTTTTTCTACATTATTTTCGGTGAATTCTCAGTGTGATCTGTTGGGTGACGCCATCATAAATCATATTAATTGCAAAGATAATTAAAATTTCCAACTGTCTTACACATAATTCATTAGGAGTACATATACACAAGTTCAGCCCATTATTTATCTCAGGTTGGAACATCATCGTCAAAATGTCATTACTATTACCTATTTACATTCCATATCGTTTGTTTGCCTTGCATGCTTACTATTACCTATACAACATTGTTCCGTTTACGTTTTACATTTTCGTCGTAAGAAAAAAAGATTTCAAGAATATTGCTAAATCTTTCTTCCTACGAGTTAGTTGCGCTGTGCTTATTCTTATTATTATTAACCTTTATGCCATGGCTTTTGAGATTTGCAACAAAAAAACAAATTGTTTCGCCGGTGAACTCGTGCCAGTGCTGCTGCTGTGTACATTTTACGTTACAACAACAGATTACCATTGATGATGATGACCTACCACATTTTATGTTATATTTCTTGCTGCTGCATAAGACTAGTCTTTAAAAAACAAGCCAAACTGTATGTTTCGTCTTGCCCCGTTGCTTGCTCCTTCCTTTTTCCTGCTTGCCGTGTTGCTGTTGCTGCTGATGCTACCGCGTGCATACCGTATAGCTTGTCTTGCTCTTGCTAAACAACACTCCTTCCTTTCTGCAATGTGCAATTGATGTTAAAAACTATTAAAAAATTTCCTTGGAATTTGTCCATTTCGTTTTTTATGGAATGCCCTGTTTATCTCTAAAGTTTTAAAAGCTGTGAATTATTATCATATGATAAGCGATATATAAAAGTGGTGGCCTCATCTCTTGTTGTTCGCCGGTTCTCTTGTTTGATGAGCTTGCCAATATTCCATGGAATAATGGCATATGGTTCACATTTCTTGTGACTGGGTATACTACGCAATTAGGACTCTACTTGATGCTAGATAGATAGTGGTCCAATAAAATATTCGTAAATGCGTTTTTTAAAAAAAAGATTACTTTAAACCATTTCGATAAATCCAGACCGTCAGCCGTCAAAATAAACTGTAATTCCGCCTACACAAGTGGCCCGGTCACAACTCACTTGCATATCATCCATCTTTTATTTATTCACTTATTTATTCACTCACTTTGCTGTTGTTTGTTGTGTCATCATCATCAGCGCAGTTCTATTTTGCATTTTTAACTTGAAGAACTGAAATTTTAAAACAAGTTGAATCCGTCAACAGAGTATAATACACTCTCTCTGTGATGACGAAGCTGATCTGTTGTTAACCATTGTTTCGGCAGGTGGGGGTCGAGTCCACGTTTGGAAATGGAGCCTTTAAGAAATGCCGTCGCTGACACGGGGACTGAGCAGAAGGAAACAAGTAACGACTTGGAATACATTGCAAACAAGGCAGAGACCAGAGTGAACAACGTAGAGTTACAGCTGAACAACCTTCTAGAAAGTTATTCTAGGCTGGAGGCTGAATACGAGACATGCCAAGGCGATCTGCAAAACGCTGAGAAAAGTGTTGAAAGAAAGGAGGCGGCGCTTGCTTGCGTATGTTTGCAATAACTTTAACTTTTATTTGCACAGCACATCGTATACACACATCAAACAAATAAATAAGCACGGTGAACATTGGTCAACTGCGGAAATGCTGCTAAAATGTTTTTGACAGACGCAATTGCAAGCTAATCGTCTTGAGAAGCGTATTGCGGAAATTGATGGAGCATGTAAAATTTGCAAAAATAAACTCAAGGATACGCTTGATAAGGTGGCTGAGTGCGATCGTCGTGCTAATGAGTCTCGTCGGTAAAGAGTTAAATAAGTTATATATATATTGTGTATATACATATATTCGGTTACAGATACTTATTTCTATTTATAGGGATAAAAAAAATAAGGCGATTACAGGAGTATTTAGTTTTTTTAATTATTCAACTTTTTTTCGTAGAATTCGGCATAATTTGGAGCTTCGCGAATGTGCTGACAAGAAGCGTTTCAAGGAGCTGGAAGCTCAAGTAGAAAAATTAGATACGTGGGCAGACGAAGCAGACATTCAAATTGACGAGGTATAATATTATGTTGAACAAAAAAAAGTCTTATCTCTAGGTAAAGCTGCTTAAGTGATTTAATTAAAAGAATACCTTGTGTAACAGAAAAAATTTGTATATCGGATTTCAGAGAGTTCAAATGATTGATAAGCTTGGAAAAGATCTTGAGCTTGCTGAAATGAGCGTTCAAGCCTCTGAAATGTAAGAACACTGCAGCGAGAAAGATAACGAGCGAGGAGGAGGGTAGTCATTACTGCCATCTTTTCCTTTTTAAAAAAATCTTTCTGATCCTTTTTTTGTTCTCTTTCGTCCTTAGAAGATTTCTTGGACTTCAAGAGCAGATCCACCTTGTCGGAAATCATTTTAAATCCATCCAAGTCTCTTCAGACCAGGTTGCTTGGCAATTTAACAGTATCAAAATAACGCACTCCCTCTCCATTCCAATCCATTCTCTTTCACCTTAAAAATCACATTTTTATCTTGAACGTCCGTTATTTGTCGTTAAGCAGCACGAGCTATCCATACAAGACGTACATACTCCTCCAACAGTTGTCATGTCATCCTCAAGTGTGTACGTGTATGTGCGTCATTGAGCCCCGTCTGCTGTTGACACTCAAGATTTTCAAGATGTGAGTGTGTGCGTGTTTTTTTTTCTGGAAAGAGGCAACTATGAAAGTGTCATGTCAACTGTCAACAGATACTTGATATTTATTGATACTTACCTGTGTGCTATTACGTAATGTAATATGTTGAGTAGTCTTGTACGACGTGATTACTTGTTCCAAAACCGACAAACAACGCGCCGCCAACATCTTTCTTTTGCACCACACACACACACACACAGTCGAAAAGTAAGTTGTCGTCTTCGTCGTCTCAGTTGTCAGTCTCATTTTCTGTACTAGGCAATTGAAAATCGTGGTGGCTCCCCAAACAAGCTCGGCTGAACTTTGCAGCAGTTGAGCCTTATTTCTTCTTCCTTTTATGTACGCACCATACTTCCCAGCTTGCCCGAGAACGTTGGAGAAATTCGGAGGAAAAGGTAAGTGGTTTCTGTAACCCAGCTTTGTATAATGATCGTGGTGCTTGGTTGGTGTGGTGGTGGTGGCGGTGGCGGCGGTGGTGGCCGTATCGCGGTTGGTTCTAGTCGTTGCCGCCGCAGCACAGTACACGTGTACCACCGCATTGCCATGCGGGGCAGGCCGTGCCGTTTCCTTTTGTATGCTTAATGTCCCTTGAGTGATAATTGCCGCTATTAACAACGTTGCTTCTCTAACTTGCATTATTATGCTTCATGTCGAAATTCCTCTTTGTGAGTTGAGTTTCTTTTTTAACGTTTGCAGTCAAGACTGGAAGAACAGGAATTTGTAAAGACGACCACAAAACTTAAAAACAATGTGAAGCAGGTTATACCAAACTTTTTAATTTGACAAGTTGTAAAAAAAATATGAAAGTTTATATATTTTTTTAGACTTTGTTTGTTCTTCTTCTTCTTTTTTTTAAATGCACGTTAAATTTTTTTTTGAAGGCGGTGCTACGAGCACTACATGGAGAACAGCACGTTGTAAAATTGCTGGCGGAGATTGATAAGCTGTCAGGTATGAAAATAAATACTATATAAAAGATGCAACGACGAGAAAAATTGCTGCGTTGGGTAGTTAATTAACAATACATGTTTTTTTTCTTTGTCTTTTGTTCAGCCGAGTTGAAAAGTGAGAGGGAAAAATTGGAAAGCATTTCTATTGAAATGGAGACAACTCTATCGGAACTTGAGTGAAGGAATCCTGCGATAAAAATTCCAAACCTTGTGTTGAAATCATATTATATTTTGTTCCTCTTTTGCGTCTCTCGACAAAGTGATTTACACTCCTTTAGTGTGTGTGTGTGTGCAGTATGGAGTCTCTCTTGACAATTCAAGTGAACATTATCTTTTTTGTTTGTTTTTCAATCATAAAAAAGCCCTATCATTACTCCTTATATACCCACTTTTATAACAGCTACAAGCTATATATGATTACCTATAAGGGTGTACCATGTAGGTGCTCACCCAGCTAGTAGTTTATTGACTTTTCAGAGAATCGCCAAAGAACTGTATACGGTATTTATCTTTTTCGTCGAATCTGACAACGCCACAATAAGTTCACACTAATGAATTTTTCACCAGATCAAATAGAAATCTAGCTTAAGCGATTAAATATTTGCCATTATCATCATCATTATCATCATCGTCATCGTCATCGTCATCATCATTCTCATCGGCTCTCTTTTGCATGGAATGATGATAGACAGAGATTCGTCTGTAGACAAGTTGAGGGCAGAGGTCTAACAGTAAATTATACACTCAACTTTGTCTACTTTAATGGGCTGTCTGATGGGATCCGCATAAAAGTATTAAAAAGTGTAATTGTTTGGCAAAAAGTTTTCCTCTTCCGTAGTAGTAGTAATAATGCCGACTCTGACTCAAACATCCGTAAAATGTTGCGTGAGAGAGAGAGAGAGAGAGAGAGAAAACTTTTTTTGAATCTAGAGTTTTGCTTGAAAGAGTATAAGAAATAGGCAAGACAGACTTTCCAAAGTAAAAGAAATGTATCCTGTAATGCATCATCATCATATCATGCATAATACATATAATGAGTGGAGAAAAACTTAGAAAAGATGATATTGGTGTATTATTGTGTGGCGTGGTATCGGCATCATCGTGATTTACAAAGGTCGAGAAGGAAGACGAGGAACAAGAAGAGTAAGAGATTGAGAGAGAGAGAGAGAGAGCGAGAGAGCAATGCAGAGAGCATCAAAGGTGCTCTCTTTCTCTGAACTGAAGTAGATTACCTATTCAAGTGGTTCACATTTTCTACAATATCTGGTGCCGCGATTACTATTACTACTGCTGCTGCTGCTGCTACTACTGGTAGTGGTGGTGGTGAATGGTGAAGCCATCGGATCGGATTGCAAAAGGCTGCTGCTGCCACTATTACAAGTACGAGTACAACTGGTTGAGTGAGTGAATGGTTGGTTAGTACACGATAAAATACAATGCACGTGTGTGTGTGTGTGTATAATATATATATATGTATATATGAGATGAGAAAAAGAAAATCCGCCCGTTTTCTGCTTTAAGCTGCTGCTTAAAAGGAAAATCGGAAGGAATAATAAAAAAATATTCGTTATGCATGTACATGCACAATAGAAATTCAGAAAGTAACTAATACACCGCGAAAGAGAGAGAGAGAGAGAGAAAGAAAGAGAGAAGGAATAATAAAAAAATATTCGTTATGCATGTACATGCACAATAGAAATTCAGAAAGTAACTAATACACCGCGAAAGAGAGAGAGAGAGAGAGAGAGAGAGAGAAAGAAAGAGAGAATATGAGCATGGACTTGTTTTGGTTTGGATTGGAAAAGGAGAAGTAAAAAGAAGAAGAAGAAGTCACACACACACTGACTGAGAGAGAGAGAGAGAGTCGTATATTAATATAAATTCATATAGATAGGAAATGGGAGGGGTGATGAGAAAAAATTTGGGGCAGAAATCCTACGGTCTATGGGGATGAAAATAGAGAATTTACATATTGCTTTCCGTCATTTCAATCGATTGTATTTGGGGCGATTGCGTGGTATTTCAGACTTTGCTACTACCACACACTCACCGTGGCTTTGCTGCCTTTCAGTATGGTTGTTCCACCAAAAGGAGAGCTTCTCTCTTTCTGTTTTTTTTCTCTCTCTCTCTTTCCTTCTTCCCTCATTTTATATTTTATTATATGGGTTTCGCGTACCTCTCTCTCTGCCTACTTTGTGTCTCTCGCAATCAGTTAAAGTCTTTCCATTCCAGTGGAATAAATACTTTGTATGATTCTTCGGCAGCAGCAGCGTTATTACAACCATTTTAGGGTGAATGCATCATCATCATCATCATACTTTTGTTTCTCTCTCTCTCTCTCACTGTATATTTTTCTGATGATATTAGATATTATTTTGGACGCACTACCACTATCACCGCTACTGCTGCTGCTGCTGCTACCACCACCACCACCACTACCACTACTACCACTACTATAGAACATCAGAGATACAATCATTATAACAATGTTTCTTTCTCTTCACTAACCAATTTTCTATTATGTTTTTCTCTTCTCTTCTTCCAATACTCCTTCATTCATTTTACTCTACGAGGAATCTACCCACAAGCGCTTCAGTCTCTCTCTCTCTCTTAAGCTTTCTTCCTCGCAATAATGCTGAAAGAGAGACTGAGAGAGAAAGGAGGAGGTAGGTATATTATATTAAATGTTATGGTCAGAAGAAGAATGAAACAAACATAACCTCCGCGTATTATAATGATAAAAATGGGAGAGATGTTGCAACTTCTTGGAACTCATAAAGATTTATATGACTCATCCTGCCTGTTACCACTGTATAAATAAATGTGTGTATGTCTGTGTGAGTATCGATCGCTCTGCTACATTATTACCGAATTCTGGAAAATATAAATATTAAAATAATAAAAATGAATTTACATATTTTATAATTAACGTATAAATTAAGATATCTTGCATAAAATGAGGGTTTGATATGACGTACCGTCGTCGCCGTCATCGCTCGCTGCTGTGGACAAAACGTATGAAATTAAAATAAAATAAAAAAAATGTGTGTAGCTGACTGCGTCAAGCACTCATTACGGTAACTGGTGGTGGTGGTGGTGGTGGAGCCAAAAACTTTTTGATGGTAATAATTATCACGTAAACTACATCCATACATATACATGCCTGCATAATATAATATTTTGGTTGATAGCTCATTATGCGCACATAAAGTTGGCAATAAATAAGAAATGCATGCGTACGTTCCGTACACATGTACAATCATTGTACATACATCATCATCCTGACAATATTAAATTAATAATAGCAAGTAAGTAGTGGCAGAGTGGTGGTAAGTGAGTGAAAAAAAAGTGTGCAGCTGCAGTTTAATAAATATATACATTTTTACTATATATGTATATTTTTTACAATGTGTCATGCGAAACATACACAGGTACGCATTTGGCTTCTCAAGTGTATGCTTTCGTACATGCACACTCGTCTGTAGGATACAAATTTATGGATTAACTATTTTTCTTTTCTTTTGAATACCTTGCAACATGCATACATGCAAAAGAAAAGGTTACACGTACGTGGTAATAGAGAGTAGAGAGGAGGAAGGAGTGAAAAAAAAACTTGTATATAAAATGTTGGTTGGTTGGTTGGTTAGCTGGCTGGCTGGCTGACTGACTGACTGGTTATATGTGTATTGTTGTGATGGACAGAGTGAATGGACGACGGACGCAGTTTTCATTTTTCAACTTTAATAAGAGAACAAGGCGAGGAGAGAAGAAAGCAGTGACTTTTTGTGTGCGCTCTGTTTCTTTTTATCTGTCTTACAAGCAAAACCACCACCACCGCCACCACCACTACCAACGTCGCCACAGCCAAGTTGCTATTTCTTTGTAAAAGTACGAGACACGCTGTTTCTACTGCTGCTGCTGCCGCCACTGCTGCTGTTATTATAGCAATCTTACCTTTCCAGAGAAAAAGGGAGAGAGCGCGAGTGAGGTTGAGTGTCAAAATCAAGTCGACAACAGAAAAAAAGCAGCAGTGGAATTACCAGCATTAGTTGAGTTCTGCTAGCTAGCAAGTAAACAAGGAGGCAGGCGAGCGAGTAAGCGAGTAGTAGGAGTATAAAAAAAACTGGTAAGCTTTCCAATGAAAAACGGTCAAGTATAAACAAAGTATCATTCGTGTGCATGTGCTGCTGGTTGCGTTGTTGGCGAGCATACGAGGAAACCTTACAGAGTAAAAGTGAATTTTTTTTTCTCTCCCTTTTCTCTTCCATGATACATTAAAATCGGCGGCTAAAAACACACACATTTTCTCTCCTCTTTTTCCATGTCCACCGCCACCTCCTCCTTCTCCATGCTGCTGCTGCTTACAAAAACACTGTGGGGTTCAGCCTTGTTTACTTACTTTACTTTTACTCTTTCAACTTAACAAGTCACTTGATAGGAGTAATATAATGAGTGTGAGTAATTTCATAGCCAGTCACTGCGATGTACATGCATGTATGCAAAAAAATACTGCTTTCGTTTGTATCCATTTTTCTCTCTCGCTCTCTCTCTCTCTCTTTCTCTCTATCTAATTTTCTGGATTACTAATGGTTAATGGGAGAAAAACAGAATACGCGGAAAAAGAAGCATCTATTAGCAAACTAGCATTGTACCTAACTTTCTAGCGTTTTTTCCGTGAGCACACTTTTAAGCTGTATAACAAATGCTGCTGCTACTACTACTGTTCCTAATAAATTGCTTGCCTGCGCCGTCACTACATTTTTTTCTTCCTCTAAATTTTAAACTTTTTAAGCTGTTCAAAAAGAAAGTAGAAACTTTGCATTTTGTAGTATGCTACCTAACTTGGAAGAGGAGACAATGCACGATGAAGGTATACCTATTATATACGTCGTCGGTACATGTACAAGTCATAATGGTAATGTGAGCAGTAAAAGTTGTCATTGTCGTCGTAGTAGTAGTAGCAGTAGTAGTAGAAGTAGTAGATGTGCGTACCCAAGCACCACACTCTTTGTCATCTTGCCTTGTTCTCTGTGACTCTCATTTCTCCTCAACCTCCACCACGACGATTATAGTCCATCTTATATACCTTTGTCGCCGTTGTCGTCATCTTCTCCATCATCAGAAGTAGTAGTAGTAGTAGGAGTATGGCAGCAGAAGAAGTAGTTGCAGTGCATTCCACATTGCTACGTGGGGTGTTTTAGAACATTTGTCACTTGTCACGTACGTACCAAGAGGTTTTCAACGTGGAGGAAGGAGCTCGAAGCTCTGATAATAAAATAAAATAAAATAAAATCAGTAATCCTTCAATTTAATTTTGTAAATATATTGCTTAATATTTATATAACGTTGGTGTAAAATACCTAAATACGTTTGTCAAAAAAATGATACCTGGAAAGTTATAAATTCCCTCCGTTATTTCTTTTCAATCTTTTGGCAAAATTTATGAATGTTCGATTGTTTTTCAAAATTTTCTACCTTGTGTAATCTTTTACTTTCATACAGTCATATTTACTATTAAATAATTTTTTTTAAAAAAATCAAACCTGTATCACTTTCTAGCCATAGAACTGCATTGACCTACGTAAACAACCAAAAATCTCTCAAAGCTCCCCGTACATTTCCCATGATT
>JAHZMT010000477.1:0-14707 GCA_027743785.1 Sinhomidia bicolor
AAATTGTCATATGATGCTGATAATTTTAGAGTATGTGCATGCAGTAGTTTGAAACGGTTTAGTAAAAAGAAAATATGCATTTGCTGCAGTAAAATCAGCAAAAAAATTAGCAAAAAGTAATCCACTTCCCCTCGGGGTATTGAAAAGGGGACTACATCTCTTGTTTGTAAAATCAGCATTATTTAAGCGAAACTATAACCACTCCGTTACCACGCCAGTTTCCAAAACAGCCCGAAAATAACTCAAGCGTAGATAACTTTCCGTAAATCCGTTGCTTTTAAGTGGAAATCGTATGTCTTGTCTTGATGGTATGGATTTCATTGTCATCATTACTCAGTTTTGTATGCAAAAATCATCACCAAGTGTTACAGAGGGATCCTCAAACATTGATATTTATATTTTTCCTACATTCCACTTTTTTATGATGATAAGGAGGACTAGACGACTCTAATTACGTTTATACTCTATGGGTACAACATGTATGACGATGACGTATTTTGGGGGAATAAGTTTGGCGTAACAAAATAAACACTCGTTGTTGAATTTTTTTAATACTTTTATATCGGCTTCGCTCATTTATTCATCACTTTATTTTAAATCTACATACTTGGTTCATGGTTCATTAATTTAAGTACAAGTATGTGCATAATCGCAAATTTTCCATGTGTTTAACTTTGATGAAATTGCAAACATAGATGACCTGAGATTCAGTTCATCACAAATACTATCATATACTTAAAATTGGTTCTTTCTTATACGTTCTTATGCAAAAGAACGCTTTCGGTTTTTGTTTATCAACGGTCCACATATTCATTATTTGTTATTTATACTATTTAGTATTTAGTACTGAATAATTTTTGAAGGATATACATACAGTTCTCTTGTTTTAGTAGTAAGTCTAAAACAACCATGATCCATGACTGCATGTACAGATAACATAATTGAGAAAATTGACTGCAATGAAAGGTCAAAGTTTAAGTCGAAGTGTGACAAAAACGGGGTTTAATTCATCTTTAATAATTAGCAGTACCACTTTTTAAGGTGGTGGCATTAAAATTAATTAGGTATTTATAAATAAATAAATCACAAACGCAGTTAAGGTATCCGCTTTTATAGTTAATCATTCTTCGGTTTGTTATATAGTTAATATACTTAAACTACTTTTTATATTTATCAAGCGTCCAGAATATCCAAACTAGGGCTACGACACCGGAGGGACAGCTGGAGGGGGAGGAGGTGGATCATTACTTTGACGTGCTTCTACATGACCGTGGCAATCCTTCTTTTTCTTCTTCGGCTTTCGTAAAACCAATCGTACAGTCGCTCCAGCTTCTTGTGTTTCCGAACTGGAAGTGGTTTCTACAGTTGTTTGAGTTGTGCCACTGGGAGTAGTTGCAGATGAGCATGCCATATTCTACAAAAAATTAACAATAATAAAAATTAAAACGTAAAATATATTGAGGGCATTTGAAGAATATAATATAAAACATTACACAATAATGTATATATCCAATGTTTCTTTAGCATACAATGCACACATCATCACCCCTTTCTGTATCTTTACTCTGCATCCTGTCCTGTCTTTAATCCTTTATTTACTGTGCATGGAATATGGAAAAAATTGTCATGTCTATTCCTATTCCTAATCTTGAAAGAGTACAAGTTAGTAAGAATGAATACACAATCGATGTAACACAGCTACTATAAAGTTCCTTTAAAGGTAACGAAACTATTAACGAGAGTGAGCGGAACGGATTGATAAAAGTAAAACCGTACGGCTAGGTGACGTGCACTTTAACAAGTTTGTTAAAAAAGTGTAAAAAATGCTAAACAGTGTAACCTTTGATTAAGAATGACAATGACTTTGCTGGATTCAGAGATGTATAAAAGAAACAAGTTAAAATAAACGGTTTGTTGGCTATTAAACTTTAAACCAAGATAAATTACTACTTAGCGACCTTAACATTACACCCCTTTGTTGGATTTAATGGCACGCTATTTTGACCAGTCAATAAAATTAGTGCAGGCTGGTAGCTTATTTGACTCGTATCAGTACTAGTACTGACCTGACCTGATTAACGATATTAATATTTGTACTGGAAGTAACTGAAGACAGGAACTACTAATTATTGTAAACCTTGAAACGAATGCTTGCTTTATGATAATCGGAACCAATTTTGTTAAGCAATACAATGTTCAAAAATATACATACAATGCATAATTAACGACCAATGGAACACAAACAACAGACTGTTGACTGTAACTTCATAATCAAGTCAAATTCACTTGAATCATGGACAGGTGACAGGAGTACATGAACTTTGTAATTTAAATTCTATAATTTTTTTTACATTAACTTAATCATTGACGTATAATTCCCAAATTTTCTCTGCTAACCTGTGTGTTCGTTCAGCAGCGACCTATTAGAAATTTGGGCGTATTAGCAGCGCTGCTTCCGTACAACTTATAGTATAACTTTACTTCACTGACACGCTATACGTTCCGACAGTCATTGATTTAAAAAATAATGCTTTCACTCTACTGTACTTTTAACTAAAGAAATTTAAAATATTTCCCGTGAAAGTTATCTGGAAATAAAAATTATACAAATTTGGAATGATGATGGAACAACAATAATAATATAACAAGTATGTACATTGAAATGGGAAAAATCATATTGGTTCTCCCAAAATCTCCTTCGCGGCTGCCACCTTACATAAGATTGCACAAGAGCTGGTGTAAAAGCAGACAAAATATGGTAATGCATTTTAAATGCATTTCTTTTCTTCTACCCTACCGCCCTTTTTTCTTTATCACCGTATGACTTTTTCTCAGGTTTTTTCCAGCTTTTCTCTTTATTCCGGTTTTTCCTGACGTTTTGTTTATCAAATCAACTGTGTGTATTTATATGTGCTTTTGAGTGCGTTGACATTTTTGCACAAATATATTTTATCAAACTGGTAATGTTATTTACTTTTACAAGTTTGCTTAACCTTTTGGTTGCTTGCTAAATGAATGTGATTTTTTGAGTAGTCGATTAGTGCATTAAACGTACTTCGGTTCAGTTAATTAGTGAATTTAAGTTTTGTGAAGAATCTACCTCTTTTGTTTCTGTCACAGACCTGAATTGAGTGAGGCTTTAGTTTGGTAACTTTTGGTAAGTTATTTAGCTAATCAAAGTATTTGTGTGCGTGCATTGTATGACTAGAAAATTTTGAGACTAAGCAAAAGAATCAATGATAAGCTTTGCGATGTATTTTGTTCTTAGTAAACTGACTATTTTTTTGTATCCTTTTCGATGACATGACAGTATTGCAAAATGGGTGATGAACAACATGTTTCCCCGCACCGCGTAAGAGTTAACGGAGCAACGCTACAAATGTTTCATGGGAAGCCGGTTTGCCTTTTGGGAACTGTAATAAAGGTAAATAAGGGCCAGCCATAAAATTTTGTTTGTTAGGGTGAACTATTCTTTTGTTGAACTTGACCTTGTAATTTTAGTAATTTTGTATATTTACAGGCTGATGGAGGTGGTACAGCATTTCAAATGAGAGCTAGTGATAGTGGCGGCCCGATCAACATTAGACTTAAAAATCCAATTTCAGAACCACTGTCTGGTCTCATTGAAGTGTATGGAATTGGACAAGGAAAAAACTTGATTGTGGCTGACAGTTTTACCCCTTTCTCAGAAGCAATTTCAAGTAATTTTGGTGAGTTTATAAACATATTTTTGAGACTAATTTTCAATGATGTACATTTATAAACACCCACGTTATTCTTTGATTTGTAGATTTGAATACGTACAACGAAGCACTAAAATTGATGCACAGCGTCGATAATAGTGTTTGGCTTCCTGCGTAAAATATTTCCAGTACGTTACTCGCCCAAGAACAATTTTGTCAACTAATCAGCATTACATAATAAGAACTATTTACAATAAATTTTCTGTCGTTCGTTTATATATGCGCATTTTCAAGTATCATTGGAATCTTTTTAATGAAAAAGTCATTCAACAGCAATTAATGTTTTGCATTTTCTTGCTAGTTTGTAGATTGACACGAAGCATTCATTAATTAAATATTTCTTTTCTTTTAAAAAATCTAATTTTGAAAAAAAAACCATTTTTGTATAAATAGCCTTATAATAAAAAGTAGAAATCCTTATACCGAAAGAAGTTTGTAAATCTGGCAACTTTTATTGTGCATATTTTTTCACTGGGTTTCTTCCATCGCTTCAAGATCTAATGAAATAGTATTTATTTAAAGTGTATACTTTTTACACTAGAATACTAATGATTACGTTTACTCGTATTAAAAATAGCATTTTATGGCAATATTATGTACTTTGATCAAAATAGTAGGCATTTATAATACCTATGTCGTCGTAAATCTGATCGTGATAAGTTTATCCATAATGTGAGCTCCTCACTGTTGTTTTTCCGCAGTAAACTTATTTTATGCCAATCAGTACTGGTTCACAGGTACTTGTTGATATGTATAAAATACTGCTGCTACTGCTGATGTTACGAACTCGTAACATCAATACTAGAAATGCATTATGTTTTTTAAATGATCTTTTACATATTTGGTGTCGACTTAAACTCTGAAATTACTCAGATGTTCTTGAATTATTGCAAAGGTCAAATCCTTGTTAAGGGTACTGAACCTACTTCAAACATTATAGAAACAAAAATAGAACAGTCTTTTGTGTGAACCTTTTTACTTTACGTATTCGGTTGCCCTTGAAGTATTCATTTATTTTTTGTTTACAAACCTGAAACCTGAAAAAGGTGTTGCTGCTACAAAATACCCAATAATAGGTATACCTCAATAAAATGATCAACTGATAAATGTAACTTTGTGCACCACCTCTTGTCAGGTAGAATATATGATGAAACAAAGTACCACTGACATTACAAGATAGAATTACTCTTATTGCCCCAAAGCATATTTAATCTCTAGAGAAAAGACCTTCTTAGAAGACCTTAAACCCCACATGACTTTAACGGAACGGGAAGGCCGTATCGTGTGCATTGTCATTGCCAGGTCATTTGTTAGGTGAAGGATAAGCCTGTTATATTTCATTAAATATGTGACAAACCAATGTCAATTATTTTACAAATGACCACATTCCTGTAAATAGATATATTTAATGTAAATCATTATGAAAACAGCTTTTACATGAAATTATAGATAAACGTTAGTAATAGTTAGTATAGATTTAATTTCATAAGTAATTGAGTCCATTTAAATTGCTTCAGTCTGGAAAACAGCATTAGCTTTTCGGTTACACTTACGACTTACGATAGCCTTATATTAGGGAAGTTTTTAGGTACGTGTTCATGTATATGGGCATGTTCGCATGTGTATATCTACTAATATCAAATAATCTGAAAAATATAGATCGCTTAATTATTTATATCGAATATACATATTTAATAGAGAATGGATACCATTCGACACACTAACATCAATTATTTTTTCTAGAAACATTGCCTTTTGTGTTTGTTGCTGCTAAAAATTCACAACATATAGCTTTCATTTCATTCTTACTTTCATTAAATGAATAAACCATGCAGTTTTGGCGATCATCACAATTGACCGTGTGTATTAAATGACCTTTTTCTGTCTCGTTATATGTATGTATGTGTATTCATCATTCATCAGCTTTTCATCGCTACAAAAATTAATTCACTCACGCTGGTTGGTCTTGTGAAAATTTCCATGATCAACGTTAACTGGACTGAGGTGAATGCCACACATGTTGAACCACAAACTATTTGGTGACAATTTTATCTCGAGCGTGACTTTCATTTTCATTCTTAAACGTAGCATTATAAGACGAATTTGGTGCGATTTTTAATTTGACAAAACAATGAAGACAAGGGCAACACTAATTAAATATAGTGTTCTAGCTGTAGTATTAATTAGTATACTTTTCATAGCTAGAGGAAGGTGTCAAGATGAAGACGAAGATGACGAAGACACGTATGATGAAGAAATTGGAGACGACTCCACAACAAGTTAGTCAACGGTAACTATTCTTATTTCTTTTTGTAAACTGATTAGATATATCAGGGTGGATTTTCCTCTTAGCATCAAGAACAAGAAGCTCAACAGCTACCCCAACCCCGCTTGCAGCTGGTGTACAAAACAATAGTCTGACAAACGGAAGTACTACGATCCGATCTGACGTGGAAGCAACAACTAGGTCCTCCGTTCCAGTCCCCACTCCTGCATCTGCACCTGCTCCAACAAGGGCAACCGTTCGAACAACTACACTTTCCGAGTATGAGGACGATGAGGTTACCGAAGAAGAAGGCTACGGTTACATTTTCCGACCTCTCAACACTTTAATTGATAACATTGTTGCAGGAAATGTAACAGGCAAGCATGTGCAAATTACTTTTATTGGGAAATACATTGTACATTTGAGGGAAACAAAGAAGTTGTATTTTGAAATTTTGGAAACCATGTATTTTGCCCATTTTAGGCATAGTCGATGCCGGATTGAGCATTCGTACACCGCCAGAAATTCGTGCGTTTGTGAACAATGTAATGAGTAACGTGTTTGGTGCAGGAATTGGAACTGCCCTAAAACAGTTTATGCCTCATCTTTTCAGGTTCACAAATAGAAATATAACATTTGAATTTTCTCAAATACTGACCAAATACAGCATTTCCATCTCATCATTTTTTACTTGGTATCATAATCCCCAAAATCATGGTGCTCAACACTACATTATTTTTTAGTACAATGGCTCCTCCTACTGTATCAAGTAACACCAGGGATCCGATACCCCCAAGTCCTCCAATTCAACAAACAGTCTATATCCAACAGCCGATTCCCCAACAACCAGTTTTGCAACATCCAATTCCGCAACAACAGCCGATTCCCCAAATCGCAGAAGCAACAGTAATAACGGCCAGAAATAGTACAGATGAGGCAAAATCAACAAAGACTCAGCAACCGCTGCAATTATCGTTTGCGCATCCCGGAGCACCAGCGAGTCGTCTAAGATGTGAAGTCATTCAATAATGTAACATAAAAAACAAGATTAACTATACCTATTGACATTTTTTCACGATAAGCTTATTGTTGTTAGTCGCTCTTGTCTAGTAATTTACATTTATTTTTATCAAACGCAAAAGTATTAGTATACTACTAGTGTCTAGTGTGACAGTATAATTTTTTCGTATAGAACTACTTTTACTTACTCATCTTCTAATTTGACTGCACATGTTTGTCAACCTTGGAACGTCTTGTCGGTCCTGTTTTTTGTATTAGTCACTACTCTTCGTAATGCGTAACTCTTGTCGATTGTATTTATTGCGTAAAAGTATGCTGTTTTCTTTCGGGATGGTATAGAATAATAAACTTAGTTATTTCTTGCTATTTATTACATTCGACATTTTTGCAAACGAAAAGTTTAAATTCAACCAGAATAAATAATGAAGATGGCTTCTTCATACATAGGTGACACATGGGACTTTCATTATCTACAACCTTGACATACCGATGAAGACTGAAGACTTCGTTACTCATGTTTTGTTTACTGCATACACCTTTTGCCCATTTTCTGTATAATTTTACACACCAAGGTCGCTTGAACGTCAAGCAAGCAGAGCAGACGTGGTGGGGACTTGAGCGACCTGTTCCTTTGAGCATCATCACCATCATCAAAAAGTAACGTATTTGATCAAAATCATGTTACCGTTACCACGATTTTGTGCATGCATAATATTATTGTATTGAAAAGATAATGCAATTTTTGAGAACTTATTGCGAGCACTTTTGGTTTTTATACTTCATTTTGCGGTTAGTATACCATTTGTCATGAAAATCTAAAAACAGGATTAAATCACCAAATTACATTTTATCCATGAATGTGAACTGAGCGAGTAATCCAATAAAAAATCAGTTGAATTTTATGCACCTGCAGTAAGCAAAGCATTGATTTGTTATTAATTTTTAAAAATATGATTTTTTGCGCAGTGAGCGAGAGAGACGAAGCGAAAGGCGTCGGTGCATGTATGTACACTTTATTAATAAATATGTACAATGATACATTTCTGTAAACAGTAAACAATGAAAGTGAAAGAGCTTCCCAAAAAAATAATAGCAATTGTCTGATTTGGTAGAGGAGACCTTAATCTCAGCAATAGAACAAGTAAAACAAAAATGATTCATCGATATTTTGTGGGTCGCATTTGCATTGTTATCATAATCGATATATTAAATATATTTTTGGTTATAATACAGCAACTATGACATAAAAACAATCGAACAATCAAATCAAATCTTGGGAGTTTTGCAACTTTTTGAGAGTTTAATTCGAAAGTACAAGTGTTTCTTAATCGACTACATGCATAAAGCGAAGATAGTGTATTGCTTAGTCAAGATCATTTTGTGGTTTTTTTTACATTTCATTGAAATGGAATTGGTGGCGGCTATTTGTCAATGGTGGGGCATTTATCTTATAAAAGCATCGTTACAATGACTATTTTAATGATATTTAATCGATTTATATATAAAAAAATGTTAGAACAAACCAAAAAATGTGTTGTGATTATTAAAATTAACCTGGGTGCTTTAGGGTTAAATATGCAACAGTAATAGTAATAGTTAATGATAATTGTTCATTTGCATTAGAAAGTACGTTTTAAATTCGTTTACCCTCAAAAGAATTTGCCGTGTTTGAGCAAACCAGGTGAATTATGAATTGTCTATGCCTTATTTAAATAATCGTTATCTAAAACGAATGGATGTTAGTGTGTTACTGATTCATAATCGGTAATTAATGAAATTCCAAGAAAATGACCAAATATGTCAAGTCCACTACGTCTCTACCCAAATAAAACTTTACATGAAATAATCCATATTTTTGTGGATATTTCAAAATATTTTTTTCTGAGATGTATATGTATAGTGACTTAACTGCCCTTCAGCTATAAACTGCCAATTATATGTACGCAAAGTAATGATGTGTAACGAAAAAATTCTATTACCGCCAAAAAATCTTTTTGCTTAGCTAATTCTGTCTAAACTAGCAAATTACCGAAATTGATGAAACTCTTTGCGAAAAAGCTGTGAGTATGAGTGCGTTTGTGTGGTGTGCCTTCAAGGGCCTTTCAGGTTGCATTATATTACATACCAAACTTTTTCTATTCTTTTTCATCATTAATTTAAAGATGCGCTGCAACTGGATGATGATGATGATGATAAAACGTGTGCTATGGTCTGAGAAGTAAAAGTGTTCATTGCCTTTACTTGCAGCCTGTGTTTAGCTTAATTGCACGTCCACAAGCACGAAATGAAAATCATGAGCAATAGATTTGCCATAAAAAGGACAAAATATTAACAATACAAAATATTTTATTCATTCGCGTGCAGTTTGATTGAAGAAGCGAGTAAAAGTTTTTGAAGCTGAGGAAACATGTAAACAAGAGTCCAATATAAATAATATGCCATTCATTCAGTCTTGCAGTAGAAATCATGGGAATTTGGGAATGAAAAGATGAAATGGAAAGGAACAGCATTGACAGTCATTTTTTAAGCAAATTAGACATGACTGGCTCATGACATGGCACATGCAACATTTTAGGTATTATTACTTTTACAGTTTTGGTCGACTCTTCTACTATCCTGTGAATTAATGAAATGAACATCATATTATTGACGAATTCAAGATAATTCTCTGCACGTCATCGTCCACTATTCTCTGGGCATAAAAAGAATTATGTTATATTGTGCACTGTGTATATACTACTTTACTACACCGTTGTTATTATTAGCAAAGAAGTGCATCTCCGCAAGTTTACTCCTCATCAAATAATCAGCTTACTAAATTTTTTCGTAAACTAAAACTAGGTCAAAAGGAAAAGGTTTCATCTACCTACCTGTTAAGCCATCTACATGTGTGCCTACATGTACAAATTGCATCTCTAGTTCTATTTCAAGCACAAAATAATATCCAACCAAGAATTAAGAATCTTCTTCATTAGCAACAACATAATATAACGTTTCAGTTCAGATTGGAGTAATATAAAGAATATACAAATCTAGAGTAGATATGCCGTGTTCTTGTACTGGTAAGCATGTCTCATTGTAGAATGCAGCTTGTTCTCAAGTGCGAAAATAAACTAAAGAAAATCCTTTTACCATTGTTATCATTGTTGTTGACGTTGGTTGGTTGTTACTTTTGTTTTGTCATTTGATTTTCTTTAGACATTTTACAGACCATAAACAATAAGCAATTTGCTAACTGACTGACTGCACTGCACTGACTTTTTTTGACGTTGCATCGCGCACAAGTCGCACCCTTCCAATACAACAATCATGTAAAGCATTTCAACGCTGAAGTGTACAATACACGTAATAATATTAGCAGAATTATGCTACACTGGCAAAAACCTTTCTCTAAAAATATCCCAATCAAAATTGATTTGTTATTATTGTGTTTCATCATAAAAAATGTGCTGCTAGTTTGCGTCTAGCTGCTGTTTAACTATATAAGTAATATTTTGTACATTAAATTTTTTAAAAAATTCTAATAGCATTGAACCGTTCGTTGCAAACAGAAGCACTTGTTATTATCTATCTACGAATAATATTTCAAAATAAATATTAGAAATTTTTGATAATTAGCAGCAGAGTCTATACAGATATGACCACTTTAAAAAACTTTTTATTTCATTGTTATATTACGTAAGTAACATAAATGGTTTTGGGGGGATTTGATGTAGAGATGTAAATAATTTTGTAGATGATCTTTGAACAAAGATCATTCTCTAAATACATATCGTGCCTAGTTCAGATTATAATAGACTCGTAAACATCGCATCACTCAACCTTGTTTTATTTTTATACCACCAAAAAAAGCAATTTAATAGCAGACCAGGGCGAAGGCTCATCGTCATCATCTTCAGCATAATTTTTTAAAAGAGGTTTTAAAAGACTGTAATAGCAAATAAGCACTTTTATGTGCTGTATAATGACTGACTGACTTCTGAACTAATGATCGTGATAATGAAATTTTATACTATAATCATATTGCAGCAATTAGCTAGTAAACCCCTCTGTTTTAAATATAACAATGCAACTCAAAAATGAAAAGTGTTCTTTGAAGTACATTTTTTGCGACTTGTCCGCTTGTTTGAAGAAACGACGATGATAAAATAAGAGATGCGTGTTTTTAAATATAAACCCCTATATTTTCGTTAGTTATTATTACCCAAAAACATTGTAATATGCTGTTATGTTTCATTGATCTTACAACAATCTTAAAAATCTTCAGATTTAATATACAGACGCTTCAAATGAATATGGGTAAATGTACCATGTTTTCAACATCCTTCTTTCCACCTTTTTGTAATAATCTACAAGTATTTATAGAAAGAGTTTATAGTAACATAAAGTGATAAAACTGCAGTGAATAAAGTTTAATTCCTATTATATATTTTACTTGTGTACTCCCTAAAGCAATTTGTAGCTTGTAGCACCATATTAGTCTACAATTTCAATTACGTTTTTATACATAATAACAACTAAAAATTTATAGCTTAACAGCAACATGAATCATTAAAAAGTGAATTTTCGGCACTACCTGTGTACATCAATGAATCTAAAACACTGTACCGTAACGCATAAATATATACATAAACGATTAGATGATAGAACTAAGCGGCTCAGTTTCGATGATGCACATACGTACGTAATGCAAGCACACTTGAATGCTTTTTTTATATTTTTAATTTGCAAATACAAGTAACATCATCTTGACGTACTCAGATTATATGTAAAGGTAGGCATGCAAAAGGTACGCATATGTATGTATTTATATGCATTTTATTTTACAACATTTAAAAAATAAAATGCAAGTCAAGTGGTAGAAATGTGGTAGTGGTTTGAAGCAAGTTGCAGCAGCGTGGTGATTGGCGATAGACATGCATGCCTTTTCAAACAAGGTATGAAGTTTGGTATTCCACAGCATGCATTTTCTTGCTTTCTTTCTCAACCATCATGTTTATAATCATCATCGTACTACTGATATCATCTCATCATCAACACCTATATAGTCGGCATGTGTAAGGGTCTACTACTTTGTAACAACAATGCTATGAAGAAGAATGATTTTTACTGAGGTGCAAGTGTTTCAGAAGAATCACTCTCAGTTTCGTCGAGCTGGCCAAAAGTTTTGACCTTTTGTACTGGTGGGAATTTTTATCATGTTGAACTGCATCCAACTTTGAAATTAGTCAGATTTCTTGTTATTATATAACATCACTTTCGTAATATCTTCATATTTTTGCGTGCCACTTTTTAAATCATCTTCATTGGAATAGAATAATAATAAAAAGTGCCACACAGTCAGTGTACTGCATAAAAACAAGTACAAAGAGACTGCAGAAGAGAACGAAAGGTAGATAATAAAAGCAAATCAAAGGACTAAGGACGAAAGGTACACGGTCATCTTGGTACAAACAAAACTGCCTGGTTCCGTCTTCAGCAAAAGCGCTGCTGCTGTGAGAGATAAAAGAGAAGCAAACGCAAAACAGGATTGCATGATGATGACTCTGTCCCTACTCTTGTAGCCTTATACTTCTTTTTAAACAATCACATTTTTACTAAGTACACATAACAATCATCATCATCATTGGATATTGGATAACGAGCGAATTGTAACAAACAAACTCCTGCTCGATTGCACATTGTTGTTTGCTTCTTCGTATAGTCTGCTTGCCTGCCTGCATGCACACATCAGGTAACAAAGCACAGCACAAAATATATTGAAGATTATCATAACAGCAGCAGTGGTCGCCGCATCAGCAAGAAGGATTGGATTACTGCATGGGTTTTTATCAAGGATCCTCTAGAGGTGCTTGGCTCACTGGTCAAAATCCCTGAGCGAAAGGATTCTCGCAGTCATAGCTGTTGAGTAACTCGTTCACTCCAGACTTGCGTGCTGCAAAAGAAAGCGAAAGTGCTTACTTGTCAGCAGCAGCAGCGACAATAGCAGCTACTACTGTGTGGTGGATTATTATACGTGTAGGTTGAAAATTAAACAGAATAAAAAAACTGGAAGTGGTTCTGAAAAAGTATTGTAAAAAGTGCTCTGAAGTGGGTATTGAGAGACTAGAGATATAGACAAATTGCTGGTGGAGATGAGAACCCCTATATTATTACTCTGGCTCATTACTTCAAAAACTCTTTTACTTTCTACTTGATTCCGTAGTTCAATTGGTTACTTTTCGAGAAAAAATTGTTTATCAATAATTAAAATTATTATAAAATCATTTGTATTCTGCTGGTGAGTGATCCTCCATTCATCTCTTTTCTTGCAACATTATTATTTTTTCTACTTCAAAAATCAACATAATAATCTTCTTCATTCCAACGTGTTGTTCAGTTTCGTTGTATTATTAATCACCAGCAACAAAAATAAATAAGGAAAACGAAAGTGCCTGATAAGTAAATTGTGTAATGTAATGAATAATATTTGACTACTGCATTCTACCAAATAAAATAAACTTTTTTTCTTGCGAAAAGAGGAAACTAAAGGAGTAAACATAAATTGAATTGGTTGGTAGTATAAAACAATATTATATAAATATATATATATATATATATAACTTTGTCTACTTGGTTCTTAAACATTAGAAAGAAACCAGAATTTTCAACAATATCTTGCTGTGCTGCTGTGGCTTTTTAGTGCCATCCCTTTATCGGCAGCTAAACGTCTTCCTTCACCCCTTCTCCCTTTTCTATTCTTACTTCCTTCCCTAAAAAGCTGGTTGTGTAACATTTTTAATCACAAAATATTTTACAAGCATCTATATCACCGGGACCTTTTGCCAAAATCTACAACGACAACAAAAGACAACTAGCCAATCTTTTTTTTTCGTAAAAAATAATAATAAGAAAGAAACGCATAAAGTGACCGAGTTATATAAATGAAAACTTGATAAAATAAAATGTATTCGTAAAACTGTTTGTACGTACGTATTCAAAAATATGAACTGAAAAGGAAGGAAGCAGCTTTGTGTAAGTCTACATTATTATCATCGTCATCATCATCGTATCATCAACATCAAGAAGCGCCCAAATCATTTCAACCTCAAGAGACTGAATAGCTAATATCCATCATCTTTAAAATGTAAGTCATATTTTCTTTTTTCGTCCTTTTTAATAAATAAAAAAATAATGATAAATAATTCACGATTTGCATATTATGCATCAGTACAATAACAGAGATAACCAATCTGATAATCTATAACCCAAACTTCGGGATGCCTTAATTTTAATAACCCTTGCTTGTAAATTGTTGCACTGATGAATGATGTTTGATAATAATGATCATGTTTATAATTATTATGTATTTTACGCTGTGATATCAATGATCTAGCAGGAAATGAGTGTGTATAACCGTTGTATTACGTGATTGGTGAGAACAAAAATGTGACATTCATTTTCTTATTTTGGTACACATAAATATATACATATACATATATAACACAACGTAACGGGGTGGTAATGAGTTGGATCTGTATATATAAGAATGCTATAAATTACAAAGTATTCATATTATGACGCAGAATCTTTTTCTACCCGTCCGGTCATATTAATTATTTATTGCTTCTCAAGCAACTAACTAGACACATGGTTGTTGGTCGAAAAGGATTGACATAGCACTAATATTTTGAACATG
>JAHZMT010000478.1:0-15315 GCA_027743785.1 Sinhomidia bicolor
CAGACTTGCTTTTAGCCTGGGGAGCCTTTCGTTTCTTTGGTGCAGCGGATTGGACAGTTGTTACAGGAGTTGCAGTGTTCGCTTTCACCCTACTTTTTCCGACTACTTTCTTGGGCTTTCCCGCTGAAGCTTGCCTTTTATTCTTAGTAATGCCACGACTGGCATTTTTCCCTTTAGGTTTAGCAGGTACAGGGCTTTTTAGCAGCCTACGTCTCACAGACGGTTTGGTCAGTTCCTTTTTTATTACTGTTATGATTCCGTCTTTCTGTAACCTCTTCAACGCTTTAGCTGGTCTTGTTGGTGCTTTAACAGATTTTACCTTTCTCTTTGGTGTCTCCTCAATCTTTGCCGACTTTTTCCGTGTTACTGCCACCAACATGGCATCCACGGACGCTGGAGACTGGTAGGGTAGATGGGTAACACGAGTCCTTTTAGACGCCCTGGAAGGTGGTGAGCTACGGTCACTTGATCGCTGGCCATTGGAAATACTTTCATTTCCGGTGCTTTCCCCCAACTTTTTTTTCCGCAACGAGTTGGGAGCTTGCACGATTTGGGCCAAAGCTTTTGCTCGCTTGGATCTTATTCTCACCATTTTGCTCAGTATGGTATGGGTCAATAATGGCGATGAAGAAAATGGCAAGAAGCGTTATGTCAATGTAAATGAAGTGCTAAAGTTTCTCCTGTGAAAGCCAAAAGATTGATTGTTTATTTTTTTCTAAGACATGTGATTTTGCATTGTTGCATACAGACTTCTGAAGTTAGACTAGACTGCAGCGGTCTGTGAGAAGGTTCATTTTATTTATACTCTATATATAATATGCTTGCACGCCAAATATGAGTCTGCTGAAGCACGCATGCAATGTTACATGGAAAAACATGTTATTGTTATTACTATCAATGACTAAACGAGATAAAAAAATAGAGATATGTGTAGTTGTAGTAAACCCACTACTTCAGTTTTGCTTGATATTCTCCTGCTACTCTATACAACCAATAAATTGAACTAGTCCTTTTGCAAGTACGTTACTCACACTAGAGACGAGATGAGTGCTGAAAAAGTACAATGTTTGTAATACGTTTTTTATGCGGAGAAACTTGCAAATACGTTCGGCTTGAAAGCTCTTTTTGACTACCAAATTGTCAATGCGAGTCAAACTGTGCTTCTCGTTTGCTGGTCGAACACGGCACTAGCACTGTTTGTTTGCAAAGTTCTTTGAATCCGTCCGTAGTAGCAGCGCAATGATGATTTTGTTCGTGTAAAACGTATCGTGCAGAAACAAGACTGAACAAGAAAGATGAGAACGTTTTTCCATGTAGGTAATATATTTTTAGTCATACATAAATACGTAGTAATTTAGTTTTGGTGGTAGACTAACTTTACTAATATGAGCATTCCATGATGATAGCAATGATATAAAATGAGATTGACGTATACTTCCAGTAGTTGTTATGCTATGAATTTTGAATGTAACGTGGTTAGTTGTAATGCAAAATTGTGTTTTTACTGAATAGTAAGCGAACACTGCCAATAACTGAGAGTTAAGAAATTATCAAAACATTGCTCAAATGTGAGTAGTAGGTAGGCAATAGAACAAATTACACTTTATCTCATCTCCACAAAAAGCAGAAAAACAAATATAAAAAATTGGTGAATGTATTTGACATGTGCGACGCGACATTGCAATCATCATCGTATTATCTTGTGTTTTTTATTATAACCTTGAAAAAGCTTGCATGCAAAAAAGATTTGCAAACATCGCGCATCGGCATCAGCATGTATTATTATCATGATGACTCATTCACGATTGCTATACTAGGTGTTCATTGTTACATCTTGTAATTTTTACATAAAAGTATTAACGCACTGCATGCCATGGCTTCAAGGTAATCGTTAGTTTTGCTGTTTTAACCATGCACCTACTTTTGAGCATCCATAATATTATTGATTGTTATGACTGAATTTTTCTCTCTTTCAAACACGAGGCGACAAACAAGAGTCCTCCACTAACGGCCTGAGTACTCGGCAAGCCCTACTTGTCAAATATCTATTGTCAAACTAAATTTTTGTTTTACTGTAAACTATTAAAAATGTAAGAGAGTAAAAGAGTCCTTTGTAAAAGACATTTACAAACGACTCGTACATAAACGACACGTTTTATAGATTTGCGTGCAAATGTAAAAGTTGAACAGTAGAATGGTCAAGAGTTTTATTTATATACCTGTTATATAAGTACTGCCTTTGTTAATGTTTAAATAGCACTGTAAAACCAGTAGCAATATTTGCCGTNTATACCTGTTATATAAGTACTGCCTTTGTTAATGTTTAAATAGCACTGTAAAACCGGTAGCAATATTTGCCGTTTCCTTTATGATAAGCGTTGTCAGTATATATAAATGAACAGGCTAAATTACTAGGTATGTATGCAGTATCTCATTGCCCCAAACGGATGCAAGTAAAATCGAGCAAATAATGTAATGACATAGGTAAGCAATTTAGGCAAATTGATTAATCACTGGAGTTAGTTGATTCCAATTAAGCAACAATTTTCAAGAAACCGTGCAAGTAAATACTGAGCTATGCACTACGCATTCATGACATTTATCCTGTCATGTATATATACTTACCATTAAGTGGTTAGATCCAACTTCCTTTAACCCCGCAGTAACTACACAATCTCAAATCTTACGGCGACTTGCACTTGCATCTACTTTATATTACAGTTCCTTTGTATGTGACATTTCAAAACTCGAAATATTCCCAATTTATATACCTATGCATACTATTTGCACCATGTCATATCATGTCACCAACAAAAGTCGAGTCTACATCCCTGCCCCTTGCACATTGCGTTCCACTCCACTTACAACAACACAGCTTATATGAATACACGTATTCTGCTGCACAAATGCGATATCAACCGGTATAAGTAAATGTACATATGTATCGTATGGGTATTATATCTTCCACTTTCCAGTGGTTATCTTCTGTAGGGATTGCAAACTTTTTAAAGTAGACCCTAGAGAAATCAATCTCTTGTTAGAATTGAACTTCAGGTGTGACGGTATGCATGTAATTGTAAATAATATTATATTTCAACTCATTTGAGATGTTAAGAGTGTATTGATTTAGTACTAACAATGCGCACAAGCATGCTTTTCGCCAATGCAGATCAGCACACATACTTTTTTCACTTCGTCCTTCAAAAAATGCTGGTTTTATCCATCCAGCCATATAGAATACGTTAACATATCATGACTGACTATTAAAAAATATCTCAGCTGACGAGAACGGAGGGAGCCAGTGCCATTATTTGCCAAACCAGACGTGCATTGTGTACCTTGTTTGTACCACTGGTTAGAAAAACTAAATAAATGAAGCAAACCTTTCATTATGCCGGTGGGCAATGGCTGATTTTGTAGTAAAGAGAGCATCTCTGTCTCTCGATGACTTAAAAATACTTAATTTGTCGCATACTGGCTTTCGTGAAAAATTTATGAACCAGCAAGCATATTATAATAATAAAAAATAATAATACTGAAATTACCAAATTTTAATAATTTCGTCTGTTGTAAACAAGGCATGATTAAAATTATGCATAGCACACACCCAAGTGAGGACTGCAGGTGCAAAGGTAAAGGATAAAATGGAAAAACATGAGAAATGAGTGTTGTATTGTTTGTATTAAAGTCGTATTCGTAGTAGCGGTTCATTTCATTCCATATTTTCAACATCGAAGCTGAAGCTCTTGCTGCTACATAATACCAGTTCACTAATAAGAAATTTACTGTAATAGTAATAAATATACAGCAAACTGCTCATGCTCTGTAACTTTTATCCCATATTATACAGAAACGTAGTCTATTGTGTACTGATTATCAACGTGCCCCAAAAAGCAACAGAAAGAAGAGTAGTATGCATATGCATTATGCAAGGCATTATATTATGCTCATATAAGTTGATATTTTGATATAAGGTTTATGTTTGAGGAGTCTTCCCCATATAACCAAAACAGATTTAGAAGAGAAAGCAGATGATGCGATTGATTTTTGTCTGGATTTAGCAGCATCCTTCCTATACATAGATTCTTCCAGGTCAGCAGAAGGACAATCTTCTTCGCATTGAAGTAGGACCATAAAAGTATTACAATGTTTATTGACACTTGTTAATCGTGTTACTGTTAAAATGCTTATCTGTGAATATAATATTCATGAAAACCATTGCTTCCACAGCAAAAACTAGAAAACGTTGAAAAATCAGTTTGCTATACGAAAATTCAATTGGAATAGGAGAAAGCTTTTACTTTGTGTGCATTTTTATTCATCGTTAAACTTAACCATGAGTGAAATGTACATTCCTGTTATAAAGCAGCAATTGCAGCAGCAACTGGGGTCGGAGAAATTTTTGATGTGAGAACAAGTCTTTAAATAATGTTGTCTGTTTGTTCGAAAATATTTAAGTTTTGAGTCTATATATTTCTTATATTGTATTACAGATACGTACGGTTGTTGCGAGATTGGTTCGGACAACGAGTAAGTCGTCTATGAGTACTTTTAATTTTATGGTTTGCTTGTCTTGTCATCGTTAGTTATGGTTTTATAATGAAAACTTATCATAAACTTTGCACGTACTTTCATAGCTTACGAAGAATTTGTTTGACCATGAAGTTTCCACGCTACTGGAAGGAAATTGTTTGGACCTTCACAACCTTCTCGTTCGCGCAATCTTACAATCAGCCATTGGAAGCGGTTCAAGTGGGTCTTCAAGCGTGAGTGTTCAGCCGTATGCACCCGCACAGGCTGTCATACCTGCTGTAACCTTTGCTGGGGATGGCACCGTGTACACTCACTCCACAACAGACACATCTTACGTTCCTACTTCAACGGAACCAAATAATAACAGTCTGTATGTCGTTCCACAAACACCAGTAGAGGAACCGAGCGTTCAACCTCCTTTGGCAAAAGAGCAACTGGTTCAAGCGAGGGAAGTTGTAGAAGGGATTGAAACGATGGAACAAGATCCACCTCCTGATTGTGACTGGTTACAAGAAACTGTTGTGACCTTTCCTGCAACTGAAAATAATATACCTGATACATCTCTAAATTTCAAGGTAGCAATTTTTATTTTTTTAAATTGCAAGTTAAAAAACATGGCCTATAGGAAAATTCATATTATTTGTTTTTAAATCTAGAATCGATTTCCTCCGTGGTATGCCCATGACTTTCAAAGAGTCAACACAAAAAGTTATACTCATGATATAAACGTTGTTCTAAACGTTACTCATTTTTCAGTCTTGGGAGGTAAATTATTTCTAACACTTTCCTTCAAAACTTGATTGACAAATAAATAACTGTATATACATTTTATAACTAATTTTTAAAAAATCAACTGAAGATATTCTGGAAAGAAAACCACATTTGAAGCAACACTTTGTCATACCAAGTGATAAAAAGGCCCCGTATCTCACTTCAGGTTGCAGTTTGTATGGACGTATGCTACTCAAAGCTTGGAATAAAAATATTCAAAATGTCAATCTTTTGGTAACAGAGTGTGCTGTTAGTGCCGTCAAAGTAAGTAATTACTAAGATTGCTTAAAATTACTTGGTATTTTAATTTCTATGTAGCAAAGCATTGCATATTAACTGTCTTTAATTACAGGAACATTTAAAATCTGTCATCACTAAAATATTACAACAACGTCGACCATTTCGAATGCGTGATAACAAGATTTTGCACTCCGTGGGTGTTCCATATCCAAATCCTTACTTACGACAAGGTTTCCACATGTATGATGAGGCGTATGGGTAAGTAAATTAAAAAATAATATTATGTTTTATGAATTCTAAAATAATAAAGATGATAATGTTTCAGAATAGTTAACACATACATTTCATTCAATAAACTTAACTTCCTTCAAAGCTGAATAATTGCTTATCCTACGTTTTGTTCCTTTACGTTCCAGTTCCGATACGACAAAAATGGCCGATGTAGTAATGCAGGTACCATCTCCTTTCCCAACTTTAGAGGAAAAGGAAAGACTTGCGGCTTTACAAGTCGCTGCTTCTTACCCGTCACCAGACACAAAATTCATTTCCATGAAAGGAACAATGCTGGATTTTTTTTATGCTATAAAGGTATTTGCCAACATTTTGATCATTTATTTTTTTAAACAAAAGTATCCATGTTTGAAAAATACGGCAATTACATTTTTTGTACTTTTTCAGCAAAATCCTACTATGATACCAAATACTAGAACAAGATTCAAGCTCATCGATGCCATATTACTGAACAACAAAGGCTTTGCTGGATCTCGAAATTCACAATATCCATGTCCTGACGAGGATGACGATCTATTTGAACTTTCACCGTTGCTTCCTGTTGAATCATATTAAAATATTCTTTAATTTATTTATCTAAACTGACGTACTCAGCAGACCGAAACGTTTTTTATTAATTTAAATTTATATCGTTTTTTCGTTAATATTTTGTATAGTCGATATTTTTATTTTTTGAAACCCAATAAATGTATCTAAAATAAATCAATCAATCAAATTACGTTTACAATTTTATTTCATGAATGCATCAATCGACTGATCGACGACGACAATATAAATCTCCCGTAGATTAGGCCTAGACTTCTCGGTACTTATCATCGTTCGTTCCTTTGTCATTCATTATTATCATTATGCAAAAAAATGATTAGAGAATATGAAACACGACTTAATAAGTAACTAGTAGTACGGTACGGTACGAAAGAGTAGTATAAAATGCACATACACACGATAACGCTGAGAATGGTACTGGGGTGCATTTGAGACGAGATCGATGTGCTGTTGTGGTGGTTGTATGTTTACAAAATCATTTTGAATCTCACGTGTGCGGCAGCAAACAGAAACTCAAAAGCTTGTAACAAAAAAGTGAATAATTTAAGAGTTTCAAAGTTTCAGTTAGCAATGAATGAACAGTTAAAAACATAATTGAGATTTATTGATTAGATTTTTTAAATATATATAGTAATTTAATATTTACAAGTTTTCTGAACGCCTGCTCATTAGTTTATATAACTTCAAGTTGAAAATACCGGTTAAAAACAGGTGATTTAAATATTTGTCAGTTTTGTTTGATGTTTCTGTTGTAATTGGTTATGGATTCGATATGGGTTTAAAATGTAAATGACAATCATAATTGCTTTGTCGTTTTTGTTGAAATTAGATTTGGGAATTTTCGGACGAAAACAACTGGTTAAAGATGGCGGATGAGGACGATATTTTCGGGGAAGCTTTTGACGTTTTTGAGAAGGCCAGTGGAGGGGTAGGAAGTCAAAAGCCGAGTAAGAAAAAGGAGTTTAGCGACAGTGAAGAAGAAAGTGATGAAGAATTTGATACGTATGTGATACAACGGCATTGTAAAATGAGATAATTAGGGGTTACTATTAATGTACCTACTTATAACAAATAAATTATCTTGTAGGAATTCTGGAGACAATGCTGCTCCCAAACAGAAAGACGTAAGTGAACCTGAGACGTCACCGGAAGCAGAAGCGGAGGTGAAATCTCCAGATGATGAAGAGAATGAAAAGGGCATTAACGCAGAGGTGGAGGTTGAAAGTGAAGAAATAACAGAAGTAAATGTAGAAACCTCAAGTACTCGTAAGTCGGTCAAACGACAGATGGAGGATGTCGAAGATGAGAAAATGGAAGACGATGGTATTTTCATTCAATAGATAATCCTTGATTTGATTTTATTTATAGTCTTTTCAAATTAGTAATTATATTTTATTGTTTACTAAGATGTAAAAGAGAAACAGGCTAAAGTATTAAAACAGGAAAAACATGAAGAAGAATCGAAGGAACTTGCTGATGAAGATGATGAAGACGGAGTTGGAAATAAACGTTCTGCCGCAGACATTGCTGCACTCCAACGTTTTCTACCACAAGTGGAAATAAAAACTTTGGAGACCGCAGAAGGAGGTGGTTGCTCCCACGTGGTGGCGATTCCATCAAATACATATTACATTCCGCTTCAGCCTATTGAGAAACCAGTAAAAACTTGGCCATTTAAATTGGATACATTTCAAGATAGAGCTATCACATGTGTTGACAACTATCAGTCAGTTCTGGTATCGGCGCACACTTCAGCTGGAAAGACTGTTGTTGCCGAGTAAGTACAAATAGATGACCTGGTTGGAATCATATTTGTAGAAAGAAAGAAAAAAAATACAAAATTACTTGTCCTACTTTAAAATTAATATTCTTTGTCATGATTTTATTAGATATGCGATTGCCAAAGGTTTGGAAACCATCATATTGTTACCTCAGAAAACACATTACGTCTTTTTGTCTGCTACCATTCCAAATGCAGTTCAGTTCTCTGAATGGATATGCTACTTACATAAACAGCCGTGTAACGTAATACACACTGATTATCGACCTACACCTTTACATCATTATTTGTATCCAGTTGGAGGCGATGGCATACATTTAGTTGTTGATGAAACGGTAAGTATTTTATTTTATTTACTCTAACATTCTGTAAAATTGTTTTAACAAGACAAAAACATGATGCTTTTCAGGGGACTTTTCGGGAAGACGGTTTCAATGTAGCAGTTTCAATGTTGCAAAGCGCGGGGCCCGAAGGAAGTGGTGGTGGAGGACGAGGCAAGAGGTGGGGAGGAGGTGGTGGAGGAGGTGGCGGTAAGAAAGGAGGAGACTCTCCCTGTCATAAAGTAATCAAAATGGCCATGGAGCATGACTTGGCTCCAGTCATTGTTTTCAGTTTCAGTAAAAAAGATTGCGAAACGTATGCATTGCAGTTGTCAAAAATGGATTTCAACACAGGTATGTAGCAAATTAGTCTAAAAAATGAACTAACTGTTGAATAAATTAAATATATAAAATGTAAAAATATTAATATTTTGTTTAGCGGAAGACAAGCAATTAGTGGAAGAGGTTTTCGTCAACGCTATCGATGTTCTAAGTAAAGAAGATCAAAAATTGCCACAGGTGGAGAATCTTTTACCATTATTAAAACGAGGAATCGGCATTCATCACGGAGGTTTGTAAATAAAATTATTTTTTTTTGTTTTAAATAAAATAAATATATTAGCAGTTTCTAACTATTATCATTTTTACCCAATTTAGGTTTGTTGCCTTTATTAAAGGAAACAATAGAAATTCTGTTCTCAGAAGGGTTGATCAAAGTACTTTTTGCTACTGAAACATTTGCTATGGGTCTCAATATGCCTGCAAGAACCGTTCTGTTCACAAATGTTAGAAAATATGACGGAAAAACTTACCGCTGGGTAACTGCCGAATTGCAAATGTCTGCTTGCTGCTGACTTACATATTTACAGAAGTTTGTTCGTTCAGAGTTTATACATAATATGTAGAATACTAGATCATAGTTGGTTATCTCTTTGCTTCCAGATAACCTCGGGAGAGTATATTCAAATGTCGGGAAGAGCTGGGCGTCGTGGTCTTGATGATAAAGGTGTTTCAATTGTTATGATTGACGAAAAGATTAGTCCTAGCGTTGGGAGAGCTCTATTCAAAGGTGCTGCGGATCCCATCAACTCAGCCTTTCATTTAACTTACAATATGGTATTGAACTTAATGCGAGTGGAGGAAATTAACCCAGAGTACATGATGGAGAGAAGCTTTTTCCAATTTCAAAACTATGCTACAATTCCGTCCATTTGCAAAAGTAATAAAGTCAGCATAGGAAAATTATCTTACCAAAAACATGTTCCACGACCTTTATGTTCACACATTTAAATGTAAGTATAATTAATTACAATAGAATAATTTGTTATGTATTATAGAATTGATTGAAGCTGAAAAGGATTACGAAAAACTGTCGGTTCCTCGGGAGGAAGAAATCGCTTCTTACTATGATTTGAGAAAACAGCTATCAAGCTTTGCATCCGAGTTTAGGGCCTATATAACCAAACCAAAATACATTGTTCCATTTTTGCAACCTGGAAGATTGCTGCAGGTAAGCAATACTTGTTTGTTTTTCAAAGTAAACTTAGTTTACATAGTTTACTACCCATAGGTAGTTCATTACAAACATTTTGCTTAAAGGTGAAACAAGGAGATGCGGACTTTGGTTGGGGTGCCGTTGTAAATTTTATGCGTAAGGAAAACCCACAAAATAATCCTGTCAACAGTGTTCCAGTGTATGTCATAGATATTTTGTTACATGTGTCAACTGAAAGTGCAAGGGTAAGCGTGCTGTTAAAAGTTATAAATATGTAATTAAGTGTAAGTTATTTCTTGTTCAGTAATATATATGTTATAAAACTGAAACTTTAGGCGACATCAACTGCAAACATAAAACCTCCTTTAAAAGGAGATCCGGGTGAAATGAAAGTAATCCCAATCTCATTACAAGTTGTTCATCAAGTTAGCCAAGTACGTCTGTACTTATCCAATGACTTGAGACCATTGGAAAACCGCATGGCTGTGTTAAAGAGCTTGCAGGAGGTTAAAAAGCGGTTTCCGAATTCTCTGCCTGTTTTGGATCCTATCAAGGATCTGAAAATCAGAGAAAAATCCTTTGACGAACTTGTAAGAAATATTAAAAAGTTTGAGGAAAGAATGGAAGCACATCCCTTGCATAAAGATAGCCAACTTAAGAACCTTTTTGAACTATACGAACAAAAAGTTGAGGTATGGAGTCGATTTCTAAATCATAGTGTTAAAATTATATGAATGTGTTTATGTTAATAATCGTAATTTGTTTTCTGTTAATGATTTTGTAGCTCCATCAACAAGTAGTTACAGCTAAAGCTGATCTACGGAAAGCAAAATCCTTACTTCAGATGGACGAATTAAAATGTCGTAAACGAGTTTTACGTAGATTGGGCTATGCTTCGGCAGATGACGTGATTGAAATTAAAGGTCGGGTAGCATGCGAAGTGACCAGTGGAGATGAATTGCTATTAACCGAAATGATCTTCAATGGAATGTTTATCGATTTGGATGTTCCCAGAGCTGTTGCACTCTTGAGCTGTGTTGTTTGCGATGAGAGAAGTAATCAAGTCCCAAAGCTGTCAGAAGAACTTTCCGGAGCCCTCAAAATGATGCAGGTATAGTGTACAGTCATTAGTCATGATGATTCTTAAATGCTAAATTAATATAAACTACGTATGTATATTGTATGCAATAAACCGTTTAAAAAATTGTGGAACAGGATATAGCCAGACAAATTGCAAAGGTTAGCAAAGAATCAAAATTGGAATTGGATGAGGATGAATACGTAGACCAGTTTAAACACACATCTGATGGATGTGGTACATAACTGGTGTAAGGGAGCCACCTTTTCAGAACTTTGCGAAATGACTGACATATTTGAAGGTGAATCATCGTTTTAAATGCACTGTTTGCTATATGCTTATACTCCAGTAACACACACTTCTAAACGTCTTTCAGGTGGAATTATTCGTTGTATGAGAAGACTGGAAGAGCTCCTCCGGCAAATGTCATTGGCTGCAAAGGTTATAGGAAACAAAGAGTTGGAGGAGAAATTTAATGAAGGTGTTAAGTTAATTAAAAGAGATATTGTATTTGCAGCCAGTTTGTATTTATAAGCTATTTTCGTTTTGTTTTTTTAATTAAATGTTAGTAATCTTATTTTGAGATATTTGATATAATATTTAATTGTATTTGCAAAACAGCCCATGGGCAAACTATGTCTTATACATATGTATACATGACTTTTATTATTATTGTTTTTCTAGCAGTAAAATATTAACAATTTGTACAAATCACCCATTTGTCGAACTACCTAGTCAATTAAAATCATTCAGTCTTATGTACAATTGGTGAAGGGCCGACCAGATAATATGTTCTCTGGGGTTGAAAGTAACAGTAACATCCTTGTTTGACTTTTTATTGAGCCCGTTAAAAAATCTCTGTTTCTTAAATTTCGTCAACTTCCAGTGTCAACTGCTATATACGGTAAAATAATTTGAAGGCTCATGCTCATCGGAGGCAGTTGGCGCCCAACTAAACCTTCGGTAACAATCGTCATCCATTCAACGTGGAAATGCATAATGCATGCCATATTCCTGGAACGCCTGGAACCTTACCAACAACTACACCCTTTGATGAAATTTTCTATTTATGATTCTTTTTTTTAATTTGGCTAGTTTTTGAATTTTGATTTTTTCATGTTTCTTTAATTTTAAAGTTTTCATATTATTATGATAAATATTATAAATTCACTTTCTTCATTTATTTATTATTGTCACTAAATTTTCAGTTGCATTGCGTTTAGTGTTAGCTTTGAAAGGCTAAAGTTTAATTTAGATACACGATGAAACAATTATGGACGTTTGGGGTGATTGTTAACCTGTTTCTCTTCTATTCCATTTTTGACATTTATTTTAAATCCTCAATTGTGCCGGTCAGCAGACGTCATCGACTTGATAGAAATGTTGTGCAAGCACCTTTTAAGCGTGCAGTGTTCTTTAGTGCGGATGGACTGCGGGCGGAAACTTTTATTAGTTATCCTGAACGTCGACAGTACCTGACGTAATGTTGAAAATAATGCGTATTACCTTCTCGTGTTTGATTAAATTAAAGATCAGCAGAAGTAAAGTTCAGCAAGCAACACAACAATTAAACCAGTGCTATTGATTTTTCCAGGGAAATCATGAAAAGAGAATCATGTGTGTGGGGAATATCTGAAACCGGTGTGCCAACCGAGACCCGTCCAGGTCATGTAGCCCTTTTTGCAGGGTTTTATGAGGACCCTTCTGCTGTATTTACTGGTTGGAAGGAAAATATTGTGGAGTTTGATACAATTTTTAATCAAAGTTTGACATCGATTGGTCTAGGCTCTGTTGACATTGTACGCATGTTTGCTAAAGGTATATAATTTTACCTAATTTTACCGTACATCAGTATGCATTTCAATGCTGCAAATATTTTTTTTAATGGGAGTAGCTGAGCGCACGTCTATGATTAAATGACATGATTGTATTCAGGGACTGCAAAAAATAAGATGTTTGCTGCCAGTTATCCCAGTAAATGGCAGGACTTCACGAGACAAAACTTGGCTTCTCTGGACTCATGGGTTTTTAATTATCTCACTGACATGGTGGAAAAGAAAGAATTACCAAAAGCTGACGAAGCTGTAATATTTATGCATTTATTAGGAACTGATACGATAGGACATTCGGCGAAACCAGAATCAGAGTATGAAGAAAAATGCAAAAATTTTATGCAGCATTTACAATACAATCCATGAAAATATTTCCGTTTCATCCAGAGCATACATCAGTGCAATGGAGTACGTAGATGAAATCGTAAACAAAACGGAAAAACTAATCGATAGCTATTATGGGGATAACGACACAATTTATGTATTTACTTCTGATCACGGAATGACTAATTGGGGTACTGAGAAACTATATGATTCCTTCACAAATCATTCGAATGGACAGAGAAACATTGTTTTTAAAATGTGATAACTTTATTCTACCTAGGATCTCACGGGGATGGATCGAACCATGAAACTGAGACTCCTTTTGTGGTGTGGGGAAAAGGAATTAGGTGAATAAATATGTCTCTTGATAAAAAGAAAGCAACTCGTATGTATTGCAGTGTTAATAGTTTGTTATTCATAGATGTACATACTCTATATATACTCTAAGTTGTTATTAACGAATTCGAATTTAACATTTTTCCTGTAGCAAAACATCACCAGCCCCACTCAGATTAAAACAAGTCGACTTTACCGCATTGCTTGCAGGATCTCTTGGTATTGGATTTCCTAGCAATTCTCAAGGGCGCTTTCCATATTTTTTCTGGGAAAGTCAGCAATTTGCGTTTCAAGCTTTAAAAGCTAATTTTCACCAAATTTATGATTTGATGGAAACAAAAAAGAAATTAATTGAAGCCACGAGAAATTTCGCTATTATAGAGTTTCTTAAAGAAAGCCTCATTCAAGAGAATCACAAATCTTTAGTAGTTTTAGAGAGCAAGGGAGACCTTATCAAAGCGGTTAGAACTGTTTTTGTTAACAGTTTCCAATTATTGCATTTGAACAATTTTAAAATTGTCATTTCCTCATTGAATACCTAGATGCAGTTACTTAACGAAACATTGGATATGACTCTAGAAGGGGTGATATATTATGAGCGTTATGATGATCAGCTATTGACAGTATTTATAATTGTGACGAACGTGACCTGGATCCTTTTCATTTCATACATTGTGGTCAATATCACACCATCTGACAAAAGCATAAAAACGCTCAAGATTTTCTCCATTCAATACGCAATAATATCGCTACTCATCGCTCCCTTTGTGACGAAAGGTACGAGATTAACGAGAAACAAAAAAAATGTAATTAACTTGGCGGAAAACGTATATAGTTTTTTGTATTCGTTGCAGTTGTTATCGGATGGACTTTATGGAGAGTGCCGTATGTATTTTTTCCGGTTTATCTTGTTCTGCTACTCATGCAACTGGTAGGATGCAAAACGGAAATAGATGATTCCCGTTTACTAGATGTTCGATCCATGATTAACGGCTTATTTCTTCTTCTGGTATTTTGTGCACTTGGGGTGGAAATCTTAGTGAATAGCTTCGACAAACGGGGTGTCCTTAGTCTAGGTCTTATTCTCAACGGCATATGGTGCATTAATGCAAGAAAGGTTGGTAGCTGCCAGAAAGTCTTGTTCTTCATTGCTGTGGCTTTACTAGCTATATTTCCTATGATGCCTGTCATAGGACAGAAAAGGAACCCTATTTTCATGTAAGTTATTGATGATTCTACACAAACTTTGATCACGGTATAACAATGTAAGCGCGCCAAAGGGCTCAGGGTGCACTTCTTCTTCTACCCCTTTCCTATTGCTTCTTTATATTTACATTACATATTCCCAAGTTGTTCCTTCCTTTCCCAGCAAACTCAAACAAAGAGTATCTGTAAGGTGGCCATAAAAAACGCCAAAACTGTTTGAATCTAGAATTCTACTTCATGAAATGACTTTACGTTTGCACGGACAATGTAAGTGAAGAAAAGCAGTTTTGTTGGTTGGATGTTTTATTTAAATTTTTTAACCTAACATTTCTTGAATGATCAATATATGAAAGTCTGTGTAAATTTACAAGTTGTAAGTTACAACTGTAACGAGCATTAACTGTAACTGTAGGTGCATGATGCAATGATGCATTACATTATTTACATTGCACCTGCACGCTAAAATAATGGCCTGGCTCAGGCTCTTCGTTTGACAATACGCATGCTACGGGTGCGGACTACTGCGGACCAACAAAGAAACAAAAAACCGACGCATTTTTACA
>JAHZMT010000479.1:0-10588 GCA_027743785.1 Sinhomidia bicolor
TATTATTATTATTATTACTTTATTAATGAGATTTTCCTTGCTTTCTTAAACTGCCTGCTTTTTATATCTCTTAATACAATAACAATCACGCTCTACTAATGAAATTTACCTTTTACATAAGAAAGATTTCCAGTCAGATTACGCATACAAAATAGATGTAAGAAACGTCATAAAATGCTTCTATGTTTTTTTTTCTAAAAAAACTAGACTAAGGGAATGACGCAATTGAGATGAACTTGAATTATCCGCTTGAATTTGCAAATTCAAGCAAATGCTAAAAGACCCTTTTGAGGAGTTGTGCTACATTCACATTTTTCACATATAAATCTTGACCCAGACAGCGAAAAAGTTTGGTAATCTATAAGCAGTCAATTAAAGTACATGCACGTTCTCCTGCGGTTACCAATTACCAGCACGTTTCGTTTGTCCCTTTGGTTCATTTAAAAAAGCTGCGCTTAGAGCGGTACAGGTCCATTTTCATATTGATTCTAGTAGTAGGTAGGTATGCACATATGCTCGTGATATAAAAAATATGATCAATGCCTATACGGTATTGCTTCTTATCTTCCATTTAAAACTAATTCCTACGATCAGTGAACCGAGACGCGGTGTGTGTGTGTTTGTGTGTTGGACAAACAATGAACAAAAATATTATGGCAATGAAATGGTTTTATGGGTACTTGAATGGAAAATAAAAAAAATACACGATCGTCGTAAACTGCAATGTTATGATAGACGCGCATGTTAGTTTTGCAAAAAATGCCATTTCTTTTACGTCATAATATATTAAAGTGGATCGTTTGTTCGTTTATTGTAATTAAAGCCAATGACAAGCTCAAATTAAACAAACGAACAGAAATTTTGTGAGAGACTTGTTTTTGTTCTGCTTAAGTTCAAGTAAGAATTAGGTTGCTTCGCAGCTATTATTAAATTGGTACGGGCGAATGGCACTAATGTTTTTTACAAAAACATAATATGCATGCTCAAATTATTTGGCACTGATACAGAGTTACAAGTAACAAGCTTTCAATGCATACATTAGCTATTGTGCGTAGACTTAAAACAATATCGACTCATCATGGTTAGTAATCAAACGAGTAACCTCATTTCTATTTTCGTTACACTGTGAATTAGGCTCAATCCGAATGTTCCTGAAGAGATGGTTTTGTACACGACTTATAAAATTGGCCGGTGAACACCTGCAGTATAAAACAAGAATAAAATATATAAATAATTGTCATTTAAAAAAATAATAATGTTATGTAAATTGTAAATATTTTACTTTACCCTAGAATACATGGTAGAAATTTCAATGCGTTGGGAATAAAAACTTGCTCTTCTTCTCGTAAAATTCCTTCCACCATCTTTTCAGACACATATTCTAGGCTCATTTGCCGCAAGTAATTCAACTGATATCTTGGTTCCCACGTATAATTACTCGTCATGTTTGTTTTAACCCATCCTGGATATATGAGTGTAAAGCGAATACGTGGCTTCTCTGGATGTATCTCCATTTCCATTTTTAATGTTTCCATGAAACCCCTCAGTCCGTGTTTAGATGCTATGTAGGGCGTAATATAAGGAAATGATTTGAATACTGTTCCAGAGCAAGTTGACACCAAATGTCCACTGCCCTTTTTTATCATATCTGGTAAAAATTCTCGAATAGTCCACATTTGAGACATTAAATTAACACGAAATATTTTTTCCTCGGTTTCAAAATTTGAATCCTGAAATAACATGTGCATGGTCAAGCCAGCATTGTTGAACAGAGTGGTGACTACACCAACTTGCGTGCGCACCTGTGATAAAAACATTTTAAATGAAATAAAATGCATTTTTGTTTAATTTATAACTGCCAATTTTATACTTTATTCTACCAAATTTGCAGTCTTAACCACATCGTCATGGTTTGACAAGTCTACCACGTAGGTATGCACATTCAGTGCTCCCAACTCTCTGCATTTTTTTGCCGTTTCCAACAGTCCACTTTCATTAATATCCCATAAAATATAGACAGCTTTCCTTGACATTGTTGCAAATTTAATAGCCACATTCTGTCCTATTCCAGACGCAGCACCGGTAATCTGTATGTAAAACATGAACAGAAAACTAATATTTTTTTACACAAAACTTTAATTCTCATTCTGTTTGATTTCGTACCAAAATAGTTTCGTTGTCCAAATCTTTCCGTTTCCTTTTGTTGAACAGTTGATATAAAGAAATAAAGACAGAGCTGACAAATAAGTAAATATAAAAGGGAATATCAATTAGTATTTTTAGCGTGTTACTCAGGAGAGTTTTAATGACACTAGTATTTCTTTGACGACAGTTTTGTGACATTTTGTCAGTAATATTTTTAAAACAAAAAATCTTTTTATTTAGCAGAGGAATGTATGCATGGAGTGTTTTTTTTTAATTCAAATACTATTATAACTCATTCCGCTTTAAATTTGGTTGTAAGCACGTACAGTTACTTCATAGACGTCACAAATACTAACGAATATTTCAAATATAAACACTTTTGGCTACAATGGTCAGAATGAATCCATCACAACATTTCCATTTCTGCATATACTTATATCACTGTTCGTTCATTTTCAAGTTTAAGTGGAAACATAGACATTGACTGCAGGTTTGTAGTTTTTAGCAGATCAACAAATTATGATTTTGTTCCTACTTGAATACATACATAGTTTTATATACATTACAATGCTGAATAAAATTTCTCGCTTGCTTTTCTTTGTAAATTTGCAAAAATCAAAGCTTAATGTTAAATGATGCATTAATGTAATTCAGTTTTGATATGTGCACTGTACATGGTTTAGGTTGTTCGGTTACATTTGCACAGGTATTGAAATTTTTACTAAAGTTACATAACAAAAGTCTATCTCAAATCTCGAATTTTCCATTTTCTCACATACTACTTACATTTTCCTATGATGATTGCTAGTTTAATTGTTTACGAGGTAAACATGATTTTTTATATCTATCTGAGCTCAATAAGAAGTTTGAAATGTCCTGTAACCAGTTTTATACATAGTTAGAAACTTCCAGTTGTTTTCGTCTTTCTTTGCAAAAATGTTAATAGCATACTTTACGGACTAAAAAGTCGTAGTTAGTTGTTATAACCTAGCTGAAGTAGGCTAATTATTTCCATTCAAATGTGAAGATTTAAATTGTGTAGATTGTAGTGTGAGATTGACGATTACAAACTGTGTAATGGTCGGTTTTGTATACCTGGTTCCCAGTATCCCAGTATTACAAATCGTATTACAAAAAGGTGCCAATGAGCAGGTTTTCAGAATCGACGAGTTTAGCAGTGCGCTAGTAGCATTTGATATTACCTGACTGACGACAAAGGCTTTGTAGCATGTGGTAACTACCATATCATGGCGATATGCCACATTGACATTATGACATAATAATCAAAACCTGTACAATACATAGGCACACACATAAATTACTTAAATACGTAACAGTATTAAACAAGTGGCATGTATTACTTTTTATAGTTCTAAAGTACACAACATATTCATTGTCAGCACACTTGGAATTTAATTAAAAACCAGAATGTTTAGATGGTTGGTTTACTCTATACTATTTAATTTATGCAAGAAACTGACAGAATACAAAGTGATTCCGATATTTTGAGATGCTGAAAAGCAGAAATTGTCTCCTTTGTTCATTAAAAAAAGTTTTGGAAAAGTTAGCATCTGTAAAAATAGTTCCTCTTTATCTGTCGAAGCTCGAATGCATGCATAACTAAATTTAGGTTAAGAAAAATACTGCTTCCTGTTGATTACTTGTTAATTGTGTTTATTTTTTTCATTCAATACTTAGAATACTTGTTAATATAAACGTTTAGGTATGTAAATCTGTTTTAACGATAGTGCAAACATTCAGACACTCTTGTCAATTGTAATATTGTCCATTATTTTAACAAAATTGATTTTTTATTTTACATTGAATTGATCGATTTCCAGGTTGGGCTTTTATCCAAGTTTATTCAAATGGTGATTTAATAACTGCTAATAATACGATTACAGGTAATGTACTCCTGGGTAGCAAGATTATTTTAAGTAAACTGATGATGGTGAAAACTGACATTTAACCTAAAAAGTGGTTGTACAATAATGTTCATTGTTATATCAAAAAAGGAATATTTGCAAAACAATAAATCTTAATAAATGGGTAATTGGATTATGAAATTCTCTCGTTCCAGACTAAATGTGTGCTAAATTGATATACTACTGGGAAAGCTTACAGACTTGGTTTACTTAAACTATAGTACATTTACTCATTACTACGATAATTAATTATAATAGCCCTATGTATATATTATTACATAAGCAAACAATATTATAATATGGCAGCTTTTTATATTTGCGAAAGTCATATAGTGCATTTTTATATTTATACATAATCAAATTACAATATTGATTGTACAGATTATTTTCGAAATCCAGACGTATAAGATATTGGTTTATTATTTATAACTCTATTGCTTTCAAATGTACAATGCGCAGCTTTGTGAAGAATCAGTAGTGAGAGGATGAGCACAAAATATAAATAATCTGGGACAATTTTCAAGTACGAGTCAAAAATACATTGTTACAAAAGTTACAGTTAAACACAGAAACATGTCCTAGAAAATCTACTCGGTTGGGAACTGTCCATTACGTAGGAGCTCCATAATTTCTCAGGTGTCTCTGTGAAATTTACTTTAGGTTTAATTGAGCAAATGTGAATTTTTAACACGGGAACAGCAATTTTTCCTGAGCACCCAAACTGCCCTTCACGCAAACGGAACCTAACGTAAACTTTACAATATATCAGAATCGATTTTAACAATTTAATACCGTTCCATTCAATTTTTTGATGCATAGATGCACCACCTCAACAGCATTACATGGTGCCTCATTTGCATTTGGATCAATAGAGTTATTCAATAATAGTGTATTGGAAATAAAAGAAAAACAACTTATTTTGTTAAGAGTAAACTGATGCAAAAAGACTATGTATTTTGCTTTAAGCCAATTTTTATAAAATGACATTCGTATTCTACTCGGCAAACAAACAACGAGTAGAACGATGTACGTTACGGTGCACTGGTAACCCTACGTTAAATTGATCAATCCCGGAAGCTTGACTAAGAGTTTTCTCTAAGAATATGAGTGTCCACAGAGGTAGGTATGTGCTATTGAAATTCTCTATTCCTTCTTATCTTAAATTCTTTGAAAACTTGTGAAATTCCTCGGGAGCACATTCATTCCAGAACCAAGCGTTTTTATCAACAAGCGGTTCTATAAGCTCGGTAACAATAGTTGTACTTTTAAGGCAGCATCCGATATCTGTCGCATTGCTGTCAAATTTCTGCTGGGGCTGGGATGGTAGCTGTTTCTGTGAGTTTGCATGAGATCCGTCTCCTGTTCGTTGTACTCTTGCCGTAAGTACCTTCTTTGACACAGTTTTCAAGTCGTAGGCCCAGCCAATCGAAGCAAAAAAGTCAATGAGCATGGTGGAAATGTTGAGCTTCCATCCAAACTCAGAGGCTTTATAATCCCAGGGGAAGGTATGATGGTAATTATGCCAACCTTCTCCAACTTTTCAAAAATGATGGAAAAATTTAAACATCATTGAACTCACAACATAAATGTAATACTCGAAGAGTGGGTGAACAAATTTATCAAATTGTTTTGCACTCTCTTTAACTTACCTGCAAAGAAGGAAACGAGCGCATTCTCCACAGAACTGATATTCCTATTTTAAAAAATGAAGTAAATTAAACAATTAAACCAATTTCACGACCAATTCTTTCACTAGGTAAGTTCTGTTTTCCTCGTACCTGTCGAATGGCTTATCGCCCCACATGTGTGCAAAACTATTTACACTACATGTAATATGCAGGGAAAAAATAAATCTGCCACAGTTCAAAGCTATATTGTGGAGTAATGGAATTTCCCAAATATAGTAAACCACCGACATCGGAACAATCCAGTGGAAAATGGCTATAAGTGTCCAGAACCATCTGTATGGTGAATACATGAAATTGTTTAAACATTTTTTTCCGAATTTATTTTGCTTGCTCTGAATATTTTCAAATCTACTCATAGTATTAGCTTCAACTAGGTAGTTACCTGGCTTGAAACCGAACAACAGGATCCTTTTCTAAATCAGACATGTCAAAGGTCCTAAGCTTTTCCGCACAATCCTTGTGCTTTGGACGAAACATCCAACCCTGTGAAGTTTTTTATTTATTTTATTTATATATTATATATTATATTTTCATAATATACATACATGTATTATATAATTTTAAATTACCATATGGCTAAAAAAGAATCCTCTGTTCGAATTATGAGGGTCGGCGTCTGTATCCGTATACTAAATAATATTTAAGTTTTAAAGTTAAGACAAAATTTTATTTTCTCAGATGTACCCAACTAGTGTACAAGTGAGTAGGTATTATTATACATAAAATCAGGAAATGATTGAAGAGACAATTTACAAACGTTTCCAGGTCACTTTAAACTGATAAGTAGGTACTTACTTTGTGATGAACTCTATGGTCAAGACACCATTTGTGAATAGATCCCTAAAATGGAAGTGCATTATTAAAAATATTTCTTTCTGTGACACTCACTACACTCGAATTTGGAAGTAAATCACAACTACTACAATCCGCATTTTTGTCATTACCTGATTGGCTATGGTTTGCATAACCATTAGTATTACTTGCAGCGGAAGTTTAGCCTTGAAAGCTTTATGCGTCCAGTAGCGGTGACATCCAACAGTGATGCCCAGTCCTCCAAGGTATCCATAAATAAATTCTGACGAAGCACAAAAATTATTAAACACTTATTTAAAAACATGTTTCAAAAAGTGACACAATTTATATCAAGTTCAGGAAATGATATTGTTGATAAAATATGTAACCACCCACCAAAGAACACAGCGCTGCGGGGAAGTTGATTAGTGAAAATATCAAGATACAAGTAATAAGCTGCTAATATATGAGCAGATCCAATCCAAACTATGTGAAACTTTGGCAGATCTAAACTAAATGGGTGCTCTGCTCGTGAGAAAATATATTCTCGTTTTGTAAAATTTTTATCCGACTCTGCTATTACTTCCTCCGATTTAACCATTGGAACAGTCTCATCATCAACCAGATGAGTTGCGTTATCCGATTGTGGCGACATGTTCACAGATTTTTTTTTGAAAAAATCCTACTTATACACCTTCACAACCATATTCCATTCCGAACGATTACAATTCACTGTTCCGAATTACTGCTAATTTTACTAAACAGAGAACAACATAATTCGGAGGCTACAACAATAAACTTGTCTCTGACAAACAACACAACTAATACGCTAACATGGATGATGGTAGTGATGGCACGCCAACATTTTTTACAGCTATTGCTACTATTACTAATTTATTTAATAGTTGCATATGTATGTCAGTGATGGTGAAACCGTCAGTCAAAAAATTACCGTTCTGCACACTTGATAAGGTAGCGTCTCTTTTTTTTACATAGGCATTTGTAGACAAAGACCGGACAGACTGCAAAAAAACCCAAGCACCTACCCAACAGGATTGGATCATCAATGCTTTTATTACACGTCACACGCATGTATCATCTCATCATCATCACATCTCTATAAAGAGCATTATGCGTAAAGTACCTGAGCGTGAATAATAAACTGCTCTTGTCTGGGGGTGAGGGATAAACCAACACAGTGACGGAAACATGAGGATAATGTTTGTACTTAAATTTGGCTAGTTAACATTCCATTGAAACATCCCAATAGGCAATATGTAGTATACAGTAAAACACTCTAAATAAGTTGAAATGGATTACGATAACATTGCTAACGTTAATAATGAAGAGTTTTGACGTAAAAAAACGTTATAGTTATGATAAACATGGTTGATGTGCTGCAACTGAATGAAGCAATTGGTAAAATTACAAATACGAAAGAGGAGGCTTGGGTTACTTACGTTAGCTGAAAGATAAGTATTGCGTGGTTAATGACAGAGAAGTATTTTTTACTTTTGGCTAATTGAGATAGGCGTTTGCACTAATTGTGTTTATTTTAGTGTAAAGGAAATTCAATGCAAAATAGCTAATCTGAGTTGTTTTAAATTATAAGCGAACAAGTTGATTTAATTTGAAATTAGGTATTTGACCAATTACTTTTGACTGTCCAGGGGTATTTATAGGTACTTGAAATTTGGATGTATGTCTTTTTTCGTATTGCACAATCAATGAATTGATCAAAATTTGGTTACTCAATTGTCTTATTTTTAGTCCAGCAGCTTTTTAAAAATTATTTTCCAACATTAAAACTTGTTTTTGCATTTATGAATAAAACTTTTAAAAAATTATTACAGGTTACTTAAATTCCGATTTTATTTATCATTTCTTATTTTATTTTAAATTAATTTCTTGTTCAAATTAAGCAAATATATACATTTAAATTTACACAAAAGATTACAATTCGGCTTTTCAGTTTATTACCAAAACTTTATTAGGTAGTTATTTGCTGACATTTCTTTATTAATAATAAATTACGCAAATTCGGTTTTTTATGCCAACTTTGTACAAAGCCAATATTCCAATTGTTAATTTTTCATGCTACATTTTCTCAACTAAAGAAATTACAATGCACATTTGTTTCGAGTAATTTTATCAAATTATTGCCCTCCCATTTCATTATGCGAGTTCTGAAATTAAGTAACAAATCATTGTTAATTTTCACCATCAGAAAAATAAGACCGTATATTTTACAGTTTGATACTGGACAGCATGCGTATAATTAATTACTAGTAATACGGAGAAAGGCAATGCACTTTTTGAGCAAATTTTATGTAAACTTACTATTTACACAAGCCAAAAAGTGATGTTAATTCCACAAATTTTTGACATAACGTTTGACTCATTGACTTAATTTCAATTTTGCACAAATATAAAAAAGACAGAAAAAAGACAAGAAAACAGTTTTTTACAAGTTCATAGTATAAATAGTGGTGGGGCAACATCCTCCGTAATTCCGCTAGTTAAGCACGCATGACAGTATGGATAAGGTAAATTGTCGGACTACAGAAAAAGTAACAATAATAAATATTTACAAAAAATATGGCAGCTAATTTTTTAACAGTCAAACTAAGCTGATGAACTCTCTAAGGGTGACTTCCATTGAAAACAATCAATTCTTTTTATTCCGGTTGTAGAATTTTGGTTACTTGACGCAACTCGTCGGACATTTCGTCATCCCAACCCCAAATGTTTTTGTCTGCTGGCCTCATAAGGTCGGTAACATCTGCCGGCATATTATAATCGAAATCGTTATCACTTTCTGCTTCCTCCACAAGTTCCTCTGGTTTCTTCACTGCATCAACACTGTAAAGAAAATGGGATTAGTCAAATCTATCATCTTATCTTGACTAATGTACATTAAGTTTATGACGATTTGCAATAAACATAAAAAGCAATTACAGCTTTGGTTAATCATGCGTTCTATATTACATAATAATAGCAATTAACAACTAATGAGAATTTTGATAAAAGTTTTGAACTATTTTATGAGCTAAAATCATTGAAAAGTTTTGAAACAGCTACTTGTGCGGTGTTTCAAAACGTTACAAGTATAAAACACCGTGTCAAGTTTTATATTTAAATCTTCAGTAACAGTTGCAGCTGATATTAAATCTCATTTATGGAAGTACATAATTGCAAAAGAAACCGTTAATCAGCTACTAAAGATAACACCACACAAGGCACTACCGTCGTGCATTGGCAGTGACAGACTGCCACTGGTAGCTAGACGCACGCCGTACATTAAAGCTCATTTGGTTACTTGCTACACAAATGGGATGCGTAGGTACTTAAATGGTGCGTGCCTGCACATGACTCATGACATTTACGTCTGCTGATTACGAGAGATGACAGTTGCCATCACAACGTGGACGAGCAACTTATTGACAAGAATTGACAATCATGCAATTGGCTTGATTAGGTAATAGCATAACAAAAAGAGTGCTTGTACTCTTGCATAATTTTACCTGTGAAAAAGGATACAATTGCGTTCTCAACGGAAGTGATGCTTCTGCAAATTTAAAGCAAAATTACATTAGGGTTTTAGTTAAACATAATGTTATGTTATGAGTGCTGCTTACAAAGTTATATTTATTAAAAATAACTGCATTCTTTTACCTGTCATACGGCTTGTCCCCCCACATGTGCGCAAAACTGTTGACACTGCATGTTATATGAAGAGAAATGACGTATCTTGTACAGTTTGCTGCTACACAGTAGAGCAATGGAACATCCCATCCAAAATAGAGCACTGACATTGGAATTATCCAGTGGAAAATGGCAATGAGACTCCAGAACCATCTACAAACAAAAGAGTTTGTAACATTTTTGCAAACCTGAGTTAGGCGCTTTAGCTTCAATAATATAAAAATCAAATTTTAAAAACCGCATTTCTACTTACCTGCTTTGGAAGCGTACGACAGGATCAGTTTCCAAGTCAGACATGTCAAAGTTTTTCATTTTCTCTTCACACTCTTTGTG
>JAHZMT010000480.1:0-10706 GCA_027743785.1 Sinhomidia bicolor
ACTTGGATGACTTGCTGGTGGGTGGCAGCAAGAGCTCGGGTGGAAAAGGGATCAAGGTCAAGCAAGACAAACCGGGAGAATGGACAAATTTATTTAAATGTGGGCAAAATTACTTTAACTACAAACAACCATTTTTATTTTTTCAAAATTCAATTTTTTTCAATTTTTTTACAGCCAAGCCAATGCTGTCTACTGTTCCTTTAAGGAAATGGATCTTGATCAGTTGTCCAAAAAGCGAGCAAATTACAGAGCAATTGCTGACTTCTTTGAGGAGCACGGCAAAATCGATGAACTTTACCATTGACAATCCAATGATTAGGTATGTCGTATGAGTTGTAGGGGAGTTGACTTTAAAATTATATTAAACTGGTAACTGCCTTTCAACTGTGTCAAACTGTTGCTTTTAATCTTTGGTAGAATTATTTTGCGCGACAGCAAGCCTACCACATACTCGGCAACAATTCAGCAACTGTGGGAACAAGCTCGAAAAAATGTTCAAATGTTTGTTACCCTTCTTCCAAACAATAACTCGGAGGTTGGTTAAAGTAACCGTAACCATTGCATTATGAATACACGTCGCTTAACAAATAATATTTTTGTATTTCATAGGTTTATACGGCGATCAAGCGTAAATGCTATTGTGAACTTGGAGGTAAATATATTTACATTCTTGTGAAATTTTTTAATGAGTTGAAATTTCTAAACCATCGTCCCTTTGTTCCCTCAGTGTCTTCCCAGTGTGTTTTGACAAAGACAATAATGACCAAGAATCCAGCATCGGTAGCTTCCAGACTCGCCATTCAAATGAATGCTAAACTATGGAGGAGAGCCGTGGACTGTAGAAATTCCTCTATCGGTGAGTATATACGCGTTTGATTAAACCGTGTTTAATTTGAGCTCTTACAACTTTTCATTATTGCAGGATCTGATGATTGTCGGTTACGATGTGTACCACTCTGGAAATAAACGCTCACCAAGCGTCGGGGCACTAGTGGCGTCTACATCCACTGCAATGTCAAGATATTTTGCATCAACCTACTTTCATAAGAGCAGGCAAGAACTGAGCTCAAACTTGTGCTGTGCCATGTCAAGTGGGTGTCCAATTGTTACATTACCTTTGCATTTTTGCGTATTTGCTTTATTTCATCGTTCACCGCAATTTTAATTAACTTATAATCAATGTTTAGATGCACTAAATACTTACAAAACGGTAAACAACGGGAAAGCTCCATCTCGTATAATTTTGTACCGAGATGGCGTGGGCGATGGGCAACTGTCCTACATTTACAACACGGAGCTCGCGCAAATTAAAGTAATTTTCATTTATCATAAGTTTTGTGCACAATGTTTTTAAAAAATTACACATCCTCTTGTTCTTGTTTTGTCAGGAGGCGATTCGCGAGGTTTACGCAAATGGCACAGCTCCAAAATTCTCGTTCATTGTGGTCACCAAGCGAATTCATACACGTATCTATGGACCACCAGAAGTTGGCCAAACTGGTGAGGTGAATCCTCCCCCAGGAACCGTTGTTGACGACGTTATGCTTATCTGACGGGAATGTCTTTGAGTAACCCGACCAACGGTACACTTGAAAATCTGTTGTACTTTTTATGAATTCTCCTATGAACCTATTAATTGAGATAATTCCATTTTGTCTCTTGGTTTTAAGTTTTCATTTATTATTTAAACATACAAAGTTAAATTTTACCATGTTATTATGTTATAAATTTAAAATGGTTTTTTGATTCTTTTTGATTTCTCTTTTTAAAATAAAATTTGGCAAAAAAACAGTGACTGCACTGTAGTGTTGTTTTGCAGAGCTTCTGAACATTTCTAACATTTTTTTTCTTTTTTACTTGAATGTCACACCGAAACAACCATGCTCCACCGCATGAAAACAAGAAAACGCTCTTTGTACGTGCAGAAAGCGGAGCGATAAGTTGCTGCTGATAATGGTGTAATGAAGATGTGTTTGATTTTTTGATACTCCAATGATATTTACTGAACCTGGCAAGAAGAGACGCTCTAATAGGAAGATACAATCTATTTGCTTATTGTGTTTCTCGCTCACTTCCCTTGGCATAATATCTCACGTTTCTGCATACCATGCATAATGTTTGACACAAGTTGTGTCCCTGCCTCAACTTTAAATATCGTTGCTACGAAGAACGCAAAGGTAAAAAAAATTACACGAGGAGACCTCACAAGAAGATAAATATAGTAAGAAGGATTAAAAAGCAATCCACGACCATAAAGTTTACTAGTAAAATGCAGAGAGATTTACAAAAAATGTGTTTAAATTGGACATTTATTTTACTGCGTTCTACATTGACTCTTCTGACATTAAAACGATCATCCTTCAACTTTTTCAAATGGTGGCGATGCTGCTAGCTGCAGAAATTTCTTTGGCTTTCATTGGAATAATATCAAAATAGCATTGTGTCAAGTTTTTAGGTGATGATAAGCAAAGAAAAACTGCTTAATAATAAACTTAAGGATAAACCAAGGGGAGACAAAAAACCGTATGTTCACTACCGGCTCCACGATTTTGGATGGTATTTTCCTTTAGAAATGATTAATAGGAAGAATGTACCGTGCAGTTCCAACATCGTCTATCATTTTATATATATTAAAGCGCATCATATAACATTCCCGAAGAGAAGGAAAGGAAGCGTAATTTAAAAATTTGGGAAATGGAATTTCAGTTGTTTGAATATTTTAAATATATATTCTATGCAGATTTTGATAATAAAGGAGCCACCTAAGTAAAAAAAATGTTTTATTTTTGAGTGCCACACTCCTGCTTTCTGTCATGAGTAATGATCATCTCAAACAGAACCAGTTTACAATTTGCATTTCAAATATAAATATTTTTGTTTGGCCTGTTGATGCTTGGTACATCTTTCTCAATTCGAATGGATCGCATGACAATTTAAAATGAGCATCCGCCCAATCTCAATGTCATCGGGTTAAAGACTCAAATTGTTATGATGATTTGAGGATAAAATGGTTATGGCTGTAATTTGCACAAGCATATATTTTCAATGTGATGTCACAATGACAAATGAGAAGCAGCCACTTTTAATAAAAATTGCAATTTTTACAAAGTCTTCCCATAACCAAATTGCATGCCAGACAAAACGTGCCAATTAAGATGAAACACTACGACAAATGTCAAACCCATTTTTGCTTTTTGTGATCATGTGTTATTTTGTCAAATTTTGTTTTTCAAAATATTTTATAATTCACATTTATTTTTTCAAGTTTAAGAGCAAAGGTTCAAAATATTCTGGCGTGGCGGCCAGTAACAAAAAACACGGAAGGGGATTGTCAGATTGTGGGCTATTATGTATATGGATTGTTATTAACGCTATAAAATTGTTTTGCAGTTTTATTTATGTAGATTACTGGAATAACGACTGTGAATAAGGTGTGCTGGGAATAGATTTGGCCGTGAGAGCAATGGAAAATTATCTCATAAAATGAATGTGGCTAATTGTTTTTGTTGTTGCTGTTACATCAAAAGCTATAGTACACAGAACACAAACTCATCATAGTAATAGCAGTTATTATGATATTATATGTATGAGCAGATGTTCAAATTAATTAATGGAAGGGTAGAAAAATGGAGATATTGCAGTCCTTCACCCAAAATATGACTTGTACATTCTACAGAGCGATAATACGTGAGATCAACAGATCAAGCGTCAAGCGGTTGGTGCCGAAAAGTCGCTGAAACTCAAGATAGGCAATTTTATTTGAATATTCGGTCAATTTAATGCATAATTGATTATTACACGCCATAATTTTTATTAGCTTTATAACATAGCACGACTAATGCAGCTTGAATTCTTAATTAATAACATGTATATATATATACGTTCATTTGAGTATTTTTTTATGCCGATGAGTTCCATTGAAATTGACAAAACTTATGGAAATGGCACGTTTGTTCTCCGAAAGCAGTTTATTTAATTGTTCAATGAATACTACATTCTCCAAAATTACTGGTTATGATATAGCACCATGTCTGCATGCGTTGCCTGCACCTTAAATAATATTACTACAATAACAACATGTCAAATATGCCAATCCCTTTTACCACTTAACAACCGTATTCCAATTTGACATGTTTGACAAATATAAATGAATGTATGCAAAGAGGTACTTTCTTATTTATAGTTTATGTTTTTCAACACGTCTTCATGATAAATGTTTCTCTCTTATTTTCTTTAAGAAAATAAAATAAGTAAAATATACCAACATTCCTAACGGAAATTAAAGTTAATAATCCCATGCCTTCTATTCATAGTCATGAATGAATAGCCATTCAAGTAAAAAGTGTAAAACATTGAAGAATTCAGTAACATCAACATAATATTGAGGATGGATGGATGGATGGAGGGCAAGATGACAGCAAATAGGTAATAAATGGTGAGAAAAGGCAAATAAGAAATGTATTTCTTGCCTGTACAATTTGTTTACGTTTCTTGAGAATCAATGACTGCACTGGTGAGTTGATGTATTTGTTACCATTTACCATAATATAACTATTACCAAAATATTTTTTGAAAGTAAACATCATTAAAAATCCTGTCGTCATTCAAAATAACACAATAGCATCTCTGGGTTTGGAGAAAATCTGTGAAGAATTGTGGTTGGAACGAACATGAAGGTAAGACTGACTTTATTGTAGAATGTAAAATTGAATTATTCAAACGCAAGCGTCTCCAGCTTGCTGTCAAGCAAATAAGCATGTATGTATGATGAAGACAGCACAAAAACAACAACGACGCTTTTGTTCTCGTCAGAGAAAATGAAACTACGAATTTGTCATTAGTTCCGTCCTATCACGCATCGACACAATTCACAATCAAAAAAAACTTTCAGCATGGCATCTTATTTATCTCTGCATTCATCACCACCTACCAAAATGCCAAAATATAGAGCATTTTTTTATTATCAAGTATAACATACACCATAACTCAATCAATATACACGACTCGTGTGACACGAGTCATCATTTATTCCTAGTTTTTCTTATAACATGCTAGCATGCAGCAAATATATATGATTTTTTTTAAAAATTGCAGCAACATGAAAATTATGGAAAACTTTTAGATGAAATATTCATTAGTTATTCCCACAGTTCTACACTTTGCCATGAATACAACAACAAAATGTGTGCATTTTATTTAGAGCACTTATGAGAGAAAAGTGGCTAGGAGTGCGCAAACAAACACTTCATCCGTCTGCATTAATTATTATGAGAAAACTGTGAGTCATATATTTTACTTACGATAAATTCTTACATACACAGAAACAACAATAACATGAACTAATACAGACACCTACATAGATATTACTACTAATAGCAGTAAAGATAAGGCAAAGAATACTATACCAAAATGATGGAGATATGCACGTAGGCAAGAAAATCTACAACGTAAGAACACACTGGGAAGAAATGTATAGAAAATGAATATACATTATTTTTTATTGTAACAGGAAATTTTATACTATGTAATGTTACATATTTACGTACATACATACACGCATACTTATTTACCCACGCCCGTATATATGTATCACTTACAAAAAAGCAACACAAATATACCCTTTTGTCCTTTATAATAATAATTATGTATTATTATAACTCTACGGTCTTCAATAGTGGTTTTTTGCTTCTGTTGTTGTTATACTTAATAACACGAGGACAAACTACGTAGATTTAAGAGAATAATGTGATATGCTGCTTGCTGCTGCTGCTGCTCTGCTACAAAATGTTTTTTCTTGCTCTGCATCATTGCGTAGAACATGTAGGTACTACTATATGCTACATATCATCATCATCACCATCACTACTGCTAAACTAAATACAAACCTGTAAGAAGATCATCATTTACCACCAGCAAAAGCCCAACAGAAATCAGTACTAAACCGTATTCATATATGTACGTTGATATGCATTCTGTTGACTTTTTTGTTATTCATCTTGCAGCAGTCGTCAAGATAAGAGCAATTTTTTTCATAGTAAAAAATTACTGTTGTTTTTGATGTTGATGAGCTAGCTGTTCTTCATTCAATTTTGCAGTCTGCTGCTACTTTTTACTACTACTCCATTCCACTCTCCTCGTCGCTCCCTTCTTCTTCATCTGCTTCTAAATATTTAAAAAGCTAAAAAAAAATCTAAACTACACCGTATACTTATTATAATAATAGTACGTGAGTGTGAGCAAAGAATCATCTCATCTCTTCTTCTTCTCTGGTCTCTGGTCTACCACCTTTCTGTAAGCATTTTAAAAGTAAGTAAGTAAACAACCCAAAAAAGCAGCAGCAAAGAGCAAGTAAGCATGCAATATGCAATGCATCTCTTCAAAATATCGACTTAAAAATTGCAGCAAAAATCTTCTTGTTGCACCTTTACTTGTATAGGTACATATAATATATACAACACACACACACACATACACAATAAATTACAAGGGAGACAGAGACGACCCAGTCAATGCCGAATATTATTATTAAAGAAAAAACTACATTACCTATTCTCCTTCAAAATAATAATTTTTCCTTGCGCTGCCGTAAACTATCATCACGCAACGCACATCCTACATCATCATCGCATTAAATTTGTTTGTATGGAGGTATGTTACTCTGAAATAAAAATCTATTCATTTATCGGTAAAAACAAATTAAGACATAAATACATATATACCAGTGCTGTTATTACAAAAACGAGAGAGATTGAGAGACTATTATTTTGTTGTTACCGTTTTCGTCATATTGCACACCCTGTAAACAAGCCCTGTATAGGTACTACATGTGTGTATTTTTGCAAGTGGTGATTGTTGAAGACCATAAACTTTGCAAAGGCGCTGAGGAAAACGGTATACACTGCAGCACTAGTAGTAGTAGTGCAAATTTAAGTTGGAAAAAATTATCGATTAAATTTGCCCTCTTCTGTGTCATTCTTCTTTCTTTCCACTTCTCCTTCGTATTGACGCTGTGCTGTTTGTTTGCTTGCGTTGTTGCAGCAAAAGTTTGCTGAAATGGAGAGATGAAGTAGAAGTAGTTGTTGTAGTAAGCATAAGCACGTTACAATTTTTTTTAGTTTACTCTCTAGAAGGATTCCAAGACGACCTTCGCTATCCTGATCACAACGGAAAAATATATATTTATTTATGTGTATACATTGACGAATAGTACATAAAAGAATAAACTTTTAGCTGCACTGCACATTACAATGCGGTTTTATTAATATTATTATTAGTACAGTATGTCATTACATAAATAAATGTATGTGCATACATATATATCCGCGTATACATAACTTGTATATATTTGTAATCAATTAAGCCGTAAATATCATTGTTATAAATTTTCAGGAGGAGGCTATAGTCTATATTTGTCATTCGCCTACTTGTCTGGATTTTTGGAGGGTTGCCAACAGAATTTTTGGAGGAGTATTCGTCTTTGCATGCTTATTGCTGACGAGAAAAGTGCTTCCTGGTCTCTCGACTCTGAAATGATCATAGTCGTCGTCACAACCATCGTCACTGCTGCTGCTGCTGCTCCTACTGCTACTGCCACTGCAATTTCTTTTATACTGGGAAAGTGAAAATTGTCGGTATCAGTATCATCATCAAGAAGACACACCGTGTGTTCGTGCAAACCGGATATATTGGATTATTTAGAAAATTGCGTATTTTTCTAATTTTTTTCTGCTTCTTTTCATCGCACAATCAGTTTAATCTTTTTTTTACTGTTGAAATTTCTAAAGGGGTACATTTTTTACATTCAAGAAATGTCATCGGAATCCTGGTCGATTCAGTTTTTGTGCTATAATTACGATTATAATTATCAGTGCTATGGCCAACACGGCTGCTGCCGCCGCGACTATAGAATCAGCCATTAGGAAGCCTTAGCTACCTACATCAAGAAAGAAAATCACACTCACAGGAGATATATTAGCTCCCCAGCTAGTATCTCCTTTGAATCTATCAATTTCATTGATATTCAACTGCTTTTCAAGTTTCATTGCAAGCATAAATTGTAAACCTAGCTAGACAAGTGACAACAACAATTATTATATATTATATACACAAACCAATTATAATATATACCATCATTCTTATCACCAACAAGATTATCATCATCATATAATATCCAGACAGAGACTCTTTTCAGTCATTCACCAACTCCCTAGTAGATTAGTAGGTTCTGTGTAGTAGCAGACAGACGAGTAGTAGGTGGTAGTAGTGTGTGATAAGCACATTTTATACTTTTATTTTCTCTTCGTTGTAGATAAGCGTTTTATACATATTATTATATACACTTTTATTTATTCACGTACTTTATCAGAATAATTTAGCAAAAATGATGGTGCAAAGTGATCTTCATTTGGTTGACCAAGCGGACGACGACAGAGGCGTAGACCAATTCCAACAAAGTGAATGTGCCAGTGACGGTTTTTGTAGTGATTCAATAATTAGCAGTAGTAATAGTGATATTGTGATAATGACGATGATGAAAATTATGTCTTCGTTTGGGACTAGTAGTAGTAGTAATCGTGTGACTTTGATAAGACAGCAGCGGACATACTTTAAAAAACCTAGTTTGTCTCACTGACAAATCGCCAAGTTCACGAAATTTTGAAAGAAGAAGAAAAAAGGACACCGGGTAATTATTACCGTCATCGTCAACCAGTTTTTTTTACAACATTGAGTGCAGCATTTTCTTTTATTTAAAAAAGGGAGTTTGTGATTTAATGTTAAAAGAGAATATATAAATAAATATATATATATATATATATATATATCTTAATAAACAATTGGTTGACTGAGACTGTAAACTATATTATAAAAATTAACAAAGAAAAACTGATTTTCTCTAGTCTACCTAGTACAGTGCAAAAGAAAGTTGTGCGCTAAATCATAAAAATATTATAATAAAATATTTTAATTAGACTTATCGCAAAGCAAAAATATCATCGCGCTGTGTGTTGTGTAAATTATATAAATATCCGAAAATCGAATACGTCGTCTTCGTAAAAAAAACTACGTGATTACCTGATTTTTCTATCCATGTATTATGGGATCGAGAGATATTGAAAAAATGCAGAAAGCCAAGAGACGTCTCGCTGCTGTAACCTTTTTAACAAATATTTCACTTGATGGCTCCTACAAGGATACCGGTTGGTGTCAGGAGCAGCAACAACAACGTGTTACTACCACAAGAGGTCATCATAATCATCATCACCACCATCATCATTCCTATTCACATTCACAGCAACAATCAGCGGATCCAGCAGTGGTCATAATTCCTCCACCGATTTTGGAAACTTCCGTGTTGAGCGCTGCTGAAGGGAAGGAACATATGAGTAATGGAAGTGGGGGAAGAGTTGGCTTAGCCATTTGCAACGGAAACAACAAGAATGTGGTCAATAAACGGGACTCTGCTGAGTCTTCATCCGGAATCGGATCCATTTATGATTCCAAGTCAAGTCTGACTGGGCAAGCACAGGATTCTGTGACCCCAATGAGAGAAGGATCGGGATTAGTCTCAGGGAAAATGCTGTTTTTTGGAGGGAATAACGCTGAGAAGGAGAATACTGCACCGAAAGCCAAGTCGTCAGCCTCAGCAGCTGAGTTACAGACTGGTGGGAGGAAGAGGTGAATTGTAGAAATAAATAAAAATACCTGTGTGCGTACATATTTTTAAAAGATGGAAAATATGAAGTAGCAATAATAATAAATAACATTTATTTCTCCACAGAGCAAATACCAATGATCTGGGCAACTTTCCAAAAGGATTTAAAAGGACTGACGTGGGGGCTGAGTCAGATCAAACTCCATTGAAGCATGCTCATTTTAGCAGTGCAGAGAGCATTGAAAATGGTGGGTATTCTAAAAAAAAATTCAAAAATGTTCTCTTTGCATTAACTAATTTGAAATTTTATATGTTTTGTAGTTTTTACAGGATTACAAATGAAATTAAAGAACGTCATTCCACCAGACAACAAACTTGTAACAGAAGCGTCCTTTAATTTACCCATTTCATCACCTCCTCCGCCAACATCTTCGTCTTCATCATCCTCTCAACCACCCTCTGGAGCCAATTCCAGTACTGCACGTGGTGAAGTGAGATTTTTCAACATTAGAGAAAATCCAAATTGCCTACCACTAATTCGGAACGAAAGACTTGTCATTTCCGTGGGAAGACGGTCTCCATGCGTAGTATTTTCGGCCATTCCGTACACAAAAAATTCCCGTTTCACTCGGGTTCAAGATCGCGTACAAGAGCTAAAAAGAAACCGAAACACATCTGGCAGCAGTAGACCTTTGAGTTCGTTGAGTGAACCAGATCCACTAGAGCAGCTCCTTCAAGAAGGAGACAGAGAAATCAGTTACGGACATCTTTTAAAACCGTCAAACCACCCACCATGTGATCCGTCATTAAATGCAAAAATAACAAAGAGTTTAGCAGCGGATGGCGTACCTCATATTTTGTATCCTCCAGGTACGGATAACTCTCCTGCGATTTCCGTTCCACCAGCAGCAGCAAGTAAGGCTATCAATCCATTAGTGTCACGTTGCATGTCATATGATGGAGTTTTAAAATCAAGCATTGTAGCACCTTCAATATCTGCAGCAGTAGAACCAGTCGTAGGAAGCGGTGGAGCTGCTGTAGAGGTCGTCTCGTC
>JAHZMT010000481.1:0-22449 GCA_027743785.1 Sinhomidia bicolor
CTGGGCATTTTACTAAAAGTGCTCAAGTGAGAGCTCCAGTGATTTTAACACATTTCCACTTTTACGTTTTAAATAATAATCTTGTGGTCAGAGTGGATATGGAGTTGCTGCTGGTGGTGGTACAAGCTGAAAAAAGGAAAAGTGGAAAGGGGAAAGTGAAACGCTGAGGTGATGGTGATGGTGGTGCCCGTCGTTCGTAATAATAACTGTCGTATTGACTACCAGATTGGGAGTTTCACAAACAATATTTATTTTGTCACACATTTCCAACTTGACTCCTACAACTTTATTCACTCCCCCTCACCTTCCAAAAAAATAAAATCAAATGCTGTTCCTGTCGTATCGGCTAGTTGATACAGTAGTGGTCTTACGGAAATTGAAAAGGATCCAGTGGTGTTTTGAATAAAGTACCATTTCATTTTCACCCTCTCTCCCTGTCAAATATTTGGGAGTGGAACTCCCTGAAAAAAAAGTCTTTCATGTTTCATAAACGAATATACAAACTCCCACACACACACACACACACACACACACACACACAGGATGAGGAAATTGTCGTCTGTGAATGAATGTTTTTTTGTTGTTGTTGGTGGTGGTGGTGGTGGAAAAAGGAAAAATCATATTTCATATTAATACCTCGCCTCACTCGCATCCTATACTCATTACTATTATTACAGAGAATTTTTTTTAAACTTTGTTGAAAACATGAGAAAGCCGTGCTTCTTCTCAAAACATTTTGCTTGAATATTTTTTCCTGGAATGAAATTTTGAAAACAAATTTTCTAAACAACTATTAAGGACAAGCTTTACACACTTTTTTTCCTTTATGCAATCAGCATGTAAACGTAGTAGTAGTATAGGCTAGCATGCTTCATTAAGTCCTATTTTAAATCTGTAGCTACGTACTAGTATTATTATACTACACAAGTAGCTTCAAAAAGAAAGTAGCACGCACGGTGACAATATGCTCACATTCAACTATAAATTAGAGACGATGTGCTGTATGCGTGATCTTCCTACTGCCGCAGGTATGCGTTCTTTGCTCTGCTAGTAATAGCTAATAATACAGTCGCATTCACAATACTACTGCTATACACTGCAATCATCGCAAAAAAAGAAGTCAAGTAAAATCCAACAAATATTCAGTTATTATTAATTTTTTTTTCATGGGAAAAAGTGACCTCGGGGGTAAAAAAATAAATTTGAAAAAAAATCAACCTTTTTTTCGAGAGTGTGTGTATTCAAATAAGAACTCATTCTCCGGGGCTATTTATTATCCTTAAATTAGCTTAGCAGCATGAAGAGGCACGTACGTTTACCTGATTGCTTCTTTCAAAGTAGCTATATACACATTAGCTGCTGATATCTCTCTGCTTGTACTAGTAGAAGCAAAAATATGAAATACAAAATTTAAAACATGTCAAGTTGAAGAAGATGTTGAATCAGTATTGAATTGCTTTTCAAATTGGGGTGCTCTTATAGTACCTCGACGACATTTGTAAACTTTATTGAAAGGGTAAACACGAGAAAAGAATTAGGTAGGTAGAAAACGAATCAAAATATTATTTTTAGATAAATTTACCGTTTTATCTTTTAACACCACTTGCCATCAAAAAGACGACAGTTGACATTTTACCTTTCCTTTAGCTAACGAACCACCTCAGCATTTGATCAACGTATAGGTTGTCGCCTTCAAATAAAAAAGTTTTTTTCTTCTTCTTCGAAAAAGGAAAAAGGGAAAAAAATTAAACGAATAGTTAACAGAAAAAAACAAGTAATTGTTCAACATCAAAGAAACATAAAAAAAATTATCAATGCGCACCATGTTGCCGTATGTGCTTGTACACAAAATCTAGTCAGCAAATCTTGTGCTCATTTCATTTCTCTGCCTTTTTCTCTTTTTTTTGTGCGGACGTGTAGCATTCTTGTCACATATTATGTACTTGATGCTGTTATCTACATTTGGAGCATAGCAAGCAATGAAGAAAAAAAAATGCGAGAGTAAAATGAACGAAAGACAGAGAAAAAGAGATAAAGTAGAAAAAAAGTAGTAGAGAAAAAGAAGGGAAAAAGTAGTGACAACAACACAGCCCAAAATACAAAAGAGGTTTAAGTGTATTTTACTTTCAGTTAATCTCTCAATCAGTAAAAAAAAGTGTACAAGCGAAAGCGATAGAAAATTAAGAAAAAGCAGCAGCAGCAGCAGCAGCAGCAGTATATATATATATATACTAGTATGGTACTTGCAGTAAGGGAGAAAAGCGAACGTCCAAATCCAATTTTTTCTCATTAGGTGTAACTTTCTTCTTCTTCTTCGTCGTCGTATTCTTCTTTTTTTCACCAACTTCTGATGTACAGCTAAGTGGATGGTCGTTTCCTGTGAGGCTGTCGTCTACCTCTTCCTGTACACTGTTCTTCTCCTCTGCTGTCCAGCAGCAATACAAAAAATATGTACATAAATATTAAAGCATATAATCAGTTGAAAGGCTTTTTTGTGACAGATGTGTAGTAGAAGTGTATATATATATATATACCGTATATATTGTCGTAGCAGTAGAAGCAGCAGTAGCGTTGCTGGTGAAAAAGGAGAAGGAAAATAAGAGACGACGAAGAAGAAAAAAAAGTTGGAGTCTTTTCTCAAGTGAGGCGAGAAGAAGAAAGCCGGACATGAGACACAATGAAGACACCATTCACAGAATGAGTGTCACTTGAAGTAAGGAAGTTGGTGATGCGTAAGCCAGTACTTTTCTTCACTCCTCTTCTTCGTCGTCGTTTTCCTCGTATTCTTCTTCACTAGCTCCTTACCCCTAAAGAAAAGCTACATAGCCATAACGACAAAAATAAAATAAGGACCAACTTAAAGCCAGTATTAGTACATACTTACTTATATGAAAAGAATGTGTGGTGGTGGTCGTAGTAGTAGTTATAAGTGTGATTGGATGACAGTACGACTAGTTAGATACATTGGAGAAGAAATATAAAAAATCGGTGCTTACCAGAACCAGTGGGACTGTCTGTCATCAATCCAATATTACTTGTTCTTGGGAAATTGAATAAGCCCATTTTTATAATAATATTCCTAGTACTGACTTGTATACAACTAACAAAACGGTACTACTCCTATTACTACTACATACTTCCAGTACTACTTGAACGGGGACTCAAATAAAGATGCCAATTTCTAAGGCTCTTTTTTTGAATGAATCCAAGTAGAAAGTGCTTTCCACGAATGTACAAAGTTACACCGAGCTACATACCGCATATCCATATGATGGAGGTATGTACATACCTAAACCTATTATCATCACGCCTGTACTTATATATATACATACAGGCCATTGACAATGAGTGAGCAAGAAAAGTGTAGAGAAAAAAGAATGTTATTTTCAAAGTTGCTTAACCGAAAAAAACGATGCAAGCATTAGTCCAACTTTTTAAAAGCCTTGAAATCACTACACAGAGCAGTGTGGTGGTGTGTATGTGCTCGCTCAAATGAAAGGAGCAAGTGCGTGTGGAGTGGTGTGGGAGTGGGAGGGAGGAAGAGAAAAAAGGGACAAAATAGACATGTTGTTGACAACGACAGCAGTCGAAAAGTTGATTTTTTTCCTAGCAGATAATCAACAAATCGGTACATGTATCTGTGGATATAGGTATATATATACATATATAGTATACATATATATATAGTGCTCAGATAGCTGCCTGTTGGTCTTGTAATCAGAGTCGCTCTTGTTACGTTCCTCTCACATCAGTAAATATACATGATATACAAAACATACCTGCCTCCTCCATAGACGATGATGATGATGCTATCTCGCTAAATAATCTGCACATACCAACCACGTCTCTACGAAACATGGAGGTAGCCATGTAGGTAGCATTGTGCTGCCAACGACCGACCTTTTTTCCCCGAAAGCAGCGAGCTTAAATTCAATAAGAATTATTATCGGACTGCTGTGTTCATTCTGCTACTTCCCCCTGACCCTTTCACAAGGGACCGTGTATTCTGTCACTTATAAGTCAAGATAAACCTTCTGATCATGTCTTGTCCCTAGTGAGTCTTCCAATATTGTTTTTTACTCGGTTTCCTCCTCCGTGGAGTAACACTCAAGTGGAAACGAAAAAAAGCACACACACAGAAAAAAGGTCACCCTTCTTTTTATTCTTCTTATCTCCCCATTTTATTTCTTATCTGTCATTTATGCTCTACATCTTTTATTCAACTTTCTAATTACGTTCTCCTTTTTCTTCGTCTCTGATAGCATAACTTGTTCTGATTAAACACGCATACAACGGGGGCAAAAAAAACACCGTTGAAATGTTTATAGGTATCGTGCAGCCAGGTACTACACACACAGAGTTTCCCCCATCAAATTAATCAATAGTAAACGCTTTTGTTTAGATCAGCGTATTTTACATTACAAACTCAACTCGCACATTTCCTTTATCTTTCTTCAGTGTGTTGTACTTAAACAGCTCGCGTTTTCCTCGCACCTCACACATACTTCATGCCAGCAGAAATTTTCCAACGAAACAAACGAATAACAGTTTAGTGTAAAACGAACTGCTGGGAACTGAGCAAGGGAAATAAATATAAAAGGAGAGTGAGACATTACCTACCTTGCATTTTCCGAAAGTGGTAATAGTTTATTGAAACACTCATATACATACAGTGTCAAGATAACGCGTTCTTCTCCAGAGTGACATGATGATTCACAGTTGACTACATATGAAAATGCTCTGTGCTGTTGCGGATATGAGCCTTGAAAAGATGAACCAGCAACAAAAGTCATCATCACTCACTTTTCCATCAGCCAACCCTTTCTTTGTTGAGATGATTAAGAAAAATTTATTTTTTATCAAGCGTATAATATGCGTAGAGAATATATTTACTAGATAGATATATATATTAAACAAATAAAAAAAAATTTTAAGGTACCTTTTTTAAGCCAAAGTCTAAAAAGTGGCATTACATGCTAAAGCGGTTGTCGTGAGTAGTAGATACGGGGTAGCAGCAGCAGAACAATTGAAGAAAAAGGGTTTATGGACTCCATCCACTGCTTTGCCTGTCTGCCTTGCAGTCTGTTGTGAATGCCGCACGTTTATTGTGGACATGTCATTTCATGCAATTTAAGAAGCAACTTTACCTATATATCCCTTTATCATTGTCGTCGTTGACGCGGAAAAAAGAATCAGGTCTTGCTTGCTGGTATTAATACGGCTTACGCTACTACAAACCTATGTATCTATTCATCCAGCTGTCCATTGAAATTCAACCATCCGATTTTAGCCTTTGCTGCTGCTGCTTGCTCATCTCCTTGTGCATTGAATAGCGTTGGTTGAGATGCTTTCATTCAACTGACTCCACCACCACTCATTTTTTACGAGAGTTTTAAGTTGTCCCTTTTTCAGTTCATTCCTTTCTATTGCTGTGCTCTGGTCACCACATACATTAAAGTACACACAACAACCCAACAAAAAAGTCCCTTTTTGACAAGCATTTTATTTTTTTATCAAATGTGCATTTAAAAAGGTTTAACAAGAAAAAAATGTACAAAAGACTGCAGGAGAGCTAGAGGATAAATGGTATTAAGTCATCATCATCATCATCATAAAAATTCAGTTGTCATTATTATTATTATTATTATTATTAAGATATGCCATTCTCGTGTGTGCACTGTGCTTACACTACAAGCAACAACAGAAATGGTCATTATTATTATTATTTTATTATTGTTGCATTCCATCCATCCATCCAATAACAACCCTTCACAAAAAAGTTTATTTTTTCTTCTCATCTGACTCATATTGTGTTTTCCACTTTTTATTAAGTACCTAAGTATTTATGTATGTATGCATGCTCCACGCATTGTTCAGTTTATGATGCATCTATGGTCTATCTATACGGAGGACGAGTGTTGCATTTTAAGGATTCATTTTAATGTTTTTTAAATTTGGAAACCCCCTCTGGACTGATTGTTGTTGTTTGTGGTGATTCATTGAAAAAAAACTACAATAAAAAGGATTGCACAATAAGCAACAGCAGCAGCAGCAGAGCAGTACCAGTAGTACTGACTGACTGATCTCTAGGTGTACATTTCTACCTGAAAATATTCATATTCATCCACATTGCTAGTTACTTGACTGCACAAGTTCTTTTTTTTAAATGCTACACTATTGTAAGAACTAAAGTGTTTTTTAAAAAAATACAGTTTATTTAAGAGTGCTGTCAATGTCATCTTTGATTTACTCCCTGGAAATATTATTTCAGAATTAAGTGGTGAGCCGTTTGCCACGCATTACTTTGCTCATTATTAGACGCATACGCTTTCTCACTATAAAAAACTAAATGAAATAATTATATGCGTAATGGAGCCAATTTGAAAGTAATGTTTGTCATTCACGCACTCAATGCATGTAAGGGGAAAAAAATTACTATGCGGTGAAATGGATCTTTTTATATGGTAGTTTTAATGAGTTGTGAGTGACGTCAGGGTTGTGTGTGTGTGTGTTATGAATTGGACCGGTGAGTCATTCAGCTTTGAAAAATAGAATAAAAGTATTGTCTCATCATCATCCTTTCAGCCTTCTTGACTTGATGCTGTCCAACAACGTATTGTTCATACAGGCGAGTAGCTTGCTGGTTTAAAAAAATCTATTATAAGGGATAGGTGGATGCAAAGCAGTAAGCAAGACACAGACAGACATTTATTTATACCACCTGCATACATCACCTATCTGGTGATAAAAAAAAGAAAATTGTTTTTTTTTCTTGCTCCAACTCAGTATATACTTTAATAACAGCAAGGATTCACCCTTTTCTGTAGTAGCTTCCAGTTAATTTATTAAAACTGCAAAACAGGTACTTCGTTCTTGCACTCTACTTATCTATCAAGACAAACGGCTAAACGAATCTTGAAAATTGTAGAGTTTGACTTTTTTTGGAGTACCTGGTATTGTGTTCTTGTGCATTTTTTTCGATGCGCTTCTTATTCCTGTCGTCGCGTCGCTTTCCTCCACCCAATCAAACTGATGCTGCCCATTCCTCTTATATATAAATATCTACAATCTACACAGATACTCACAGTTAAAACTGTTGAAACAATCCATTTTAAAGAAAGGAGAAAAGAAAGAATTTTTTTTGTTTGCTGTATCGAAACTTCATATATGCATTTGTTCAGAGGAGGTAGTCTTGGAAAGAGGAGTCGAGGAAAAGAGCGTGCAGTTTATCTGATCATTAAGAACGGCCATACGGAAACGAGTTGACTGAGTGAGCATTTCTATTTCCCCTTTTTCCTCAATGAAATAAGAAAGGTAAGTAGCATTTGTTCTCCTGTTCGCTACAATAATAATAATAATAATAATAATAANTATCTGATCATTAAGAACGGCCATACGGAAACGAGTTGACTGAGTGAGCATTTCTATTTCCCCTTTTTCCTCAATGAAATAAGAAAGGTAAGTAGCATTTGTTCTCCTGTTCGCTACAATAATAATAATAATAATAATAATAAACGTCTAAAGAAAATTCTTCATTTAAGTAAGGTACATCCTGTTAAAAAAATTCATATATCTACACAACAGACATAACAAGTTGAGAGAGAGAGAGAGAGAAAGAAAAGAGGGAAAGACAGCTAATGAACAAAGACGGGAGAAAATAAACGTAAGGTTCGTTGTCTGTTTTTCACTCAACCTATTTCATCCTCTCTGTCTCTCTCTCTCTCTCTCATTTAAAAAGTGGATGTATAATATACCTACTCGTTGAGTGGGTGGAAACTGTACAAAAATCCACACAGACGTTTTACCTTTCCTTGTAATATTATCGCATTTTAAAAGGATTCCTTTTTTTGTATAAACTTCAGTAGCAGCAGCAGCAGTTTCGAAGCAAAGCTAGTTTACGAAACTCCACAAGAGAAACACATATCAGCATCAGCCCACCACCACCACCACCACCAACAGAGACGACCGAGTAAATAAATGAGGAATTGGTTAGCGAATGTTGCTTCATATAAATAAACAGTGAGTAGAAAAAAAACGTGTGGTGGTGGTATGTATGTATATACAAGGAGAATGATGACGATGACGATGATAATGATGATGAAGAAGAAGAAATCTCAAGTAAAATGCTTGAACAACTTACTACCCTGGTGTTGCACAAGTGAAGCAAGTGTGGGAGGAGGAGGAGGAAAAAGAGGAAGAAGAATAAGAAGAATGAAAAATAAAATAAAATAAAAGCTCTAACCTTTTTCCCTTCTTTTTTTGGTGTTTTTATGTAGCAAGTTGAGTATCTGTAAAATGGATGATGATGTAGTAAAGAGATTCATCTCAGTCTTTGTAATTAAGTTTGTGTCAAGACAAGAGAGAAACAAGTGGAAAAGCGCATGAAGGGAAAGCAAAGCGTGTTTTTTTCTCCCTTTCCTTTGCTTCCCTGCTCGCTCTTCTTTCTTTCTGCCTTTCTTTCTGCCTTTCTCCTTTTCACTACATACGTATTATTTTTTATAGTTTCTCTACTTATTTCTTATTTTTTTTTGGTTTATTAACTGCATGCAAGTAAATATGTAGGCGTATTCTGGTACACACGCAATGTTTTTTTATATATTTTTTTGAGATAATAATATTATGTTATACTGCTTCTGATGCGCTGATGCACAAAAACAGCATCCATGTTACCCCTGCCACCCTTGATATTATTATTATCATCATCATCATCATAAGGTTATAATGAAAATTATGTGCACATGCATACATACATACAAACATACATACGGACATGTCATTTTTGCACGGCAGGACTTCTCCACTAAAAGACCTCCTGCGAGAGCGGCCGCTCCGGGAAGAAGAAAAAAAAATCAAAGATTGCAAGGAAGCTTAAATATGAAAAATGTACCAGTCATGTTGCATGTGATGATAATGACAAATTTCAAGGCTCTTCTTGCTAAACATAAAGTTTATAATAGTTTTAAAAAAGAAATACAAATTTCATTTCATTTTTATTTCCAGCATCAGCATCATCATCAATCAGCTTACAAAATGTCACTCGGTTCAGGTTTGAATAAAATATATTTTTATTAAAAAAACTTTATCATGATGATGATGATGATGATGACAAACTCATCTTTCATTTTAAGGTTTGAGCAAGGTTTGTTAACTCATCATTATCATCATCATCGTCATCATTGTCGTCGTCGTCATCATCATCATTCTCTCCTTTCGCTTCTTCCGTGAGAAGAAGAGGAATAAGAAAACAGGCAGTCTGTAAATTACAACAAGACAGACTTTACGAAATGCCACACAAACTAAACACATGAGACCAGACGAGAAGCATACATGCATTCTTACCACAGCCACCACAACACCACCGCCAAGTATCACATGCAAAAATAGGGGGAAAAAGGCAGTTCGAGAAAAGAAGAGATAGGAGGGCCGCCACAGTGTACTTGTACTATTACTACTGGTTGATTGTAATGCAGTGTCGTTGTCGTCGTCCTCCTCGTCGTCATGAAGGAAAAGGCGAAAGGATGAGGAGAAAATCAAGTAGTAGTAATAGGAGTAGTTGCTGTTGTTGTGGTGGCAGATTTTTTGTAGAGTACACTTTGTATTGTGACAACCAAGACGACGACAACACAAGAGTGTACAAAATAATAATAATAATATTATTATCTGTATCATGGAGTCTGCTTGTATATACATATATGTGTGTAGGTACATGCTCCAGCATTACTTTTACTGACTCTTCTACTTCTCTCCGCAGATAAGTTTGTTTACCGAAATTATTTTCCCAATTTGTTAGATTTGTGGGAAAAGCTTGACAACTCAAGGAAAAGTACAACGATGACAACTCATTGAAATGCTTATGCCTCCTGCTGTTGTCTCCTTTCCCTTTCTCTCTCTCTCTCCCTCTCCCTCTGTATCTATGTACATATAAAAGGGTATAGCGAGAAAATACTAACTTGTGCAAGCAAAGTTGCTGCTGCTTCTTCTTCTACTTTATTCGTTAGCTCCCTTGTGACTCTGGCCTGTTTTCTCTCTCTCTCTCTCTCTCTCTCTGCTGTACACCATGATGATGATCGTGCATGTTTAGAACATAATAATATATAAATACTACGTGTACACACACAGCAGATAAATATCATACAATATTATACCTTTTCTGGTTTTGCCGGTACCAGATCCCTAAATCAAATCAACTTGTGTTGTGGAAGTCGAGACAAGATTGTCATGAGGAGAAGTCTCTAAATAAAAGGCTTTCACCAGGCTAATGCTTTGTGTTTATAGTAGCACCACACTCACATACACACACACACACGCTGTTTCCAGAAGAGGAAAAGTATAAGAAAGAGAGATGCAGAAAAAAAGAATGGAAAGAAGACAAAGTTTGATGATGATGATGATGATACGAGAAGAAGGAACAATTCAATATGCTTCTTACTTGCTCACTTACTTCTTGTACAACCGCTATACAAAAAAAAACTTGGAAAAGTTTTGGACAAGTTTTGTGTGTGTGTGTACATTACATTGTTATAAACCTTTAACTAACAAGTAGCAAGTACCACACACACCAGATGATGATGATGATGATGATATATATACATCCATAACTGCTTTTTTACCAGTTCATAGTAGTAGCGTGCCTATATATGCTTATCTGAGTGAAACCGAAAAGCAGGAACACAACAGAAGTACAAGTTATTATTATTATTGTCATTATTAGCTAGCAGCAGCATAGCAGTGGGATGTGTACCTCTCTAGAAGTCGTAGTCTGTTTGTTCTATTCCCTTGTAAGACTACTTCTCTTTGCATGTCTTGTGCTTTTAGATGGTCCGCTGCTGCCAATTCCAGAGAATCCGGCAGCTGCTGCCCATCCTGCTCATTTCTGCTGACTTGTTGTATTCATTCATTCACTCACTCACCCAGTCACTCGCTCAAGACAAGAAAAGGCCTTTATTATTACACAAGAGTGGGAGTTGGTTGGTTTGGTGCGGAGACCGTGTGTGTGTGTGTGTGTAGCACTGGCAAGACATGCAAATGTTTCAAATTATTAATGAATAATTTTCATGTTTCTGTCAACGACGACTTCCTTCTTCCATGGTCTACTACTCAACTCATTTCCCGTATTTATACTCTTCTCTCTCTCTCTCTCTCTCTTTCTTCCAATGCTGCTACTCTGTAGGACTTGCCGTCTCTCTGTGGAGAGACGACTCTCATTTATGCTAATTAACTGCCGATTACACAATCCTATCTTCCACTTAGCACCATAACGTAATCTACGTCTTCTTTCTCCTCCTCCTCCTCCTCTTCTACTTACTACTTCTCTGCTAATATGCTCATGACGGCTAAGTAAAGAAGGAAAGTAAAGTGCAAATAAAGTGGTGGTGGTACTCGTTCCAGCAAACGGGAAAAACCTGTCAGAGGAAAACCAGAAGAACAAGTAACGATAATAACGTTTGAACGTACGTACGTATGTACCTACCTACAAATAAAATTTTAGAGAAAAAGTAATTAGAACATGTTGTCTTGCTTCTTCGTCGTCGTCGTCTCTCTTTTCCTTGTCCTCGTTGTCATCATCATCCTCTTCGTCAAGCTGCGCAATTTCCCCAGCAGACAAGGAGAAAGGAGAGAAAGGAGAAAAAGGACGGAAAAAACAAATAATATTAAATTATGTATGATAATTATTGTGAGTGTTGCGCAAAATCTGCTCACCATTTCCTCGAGTAATTGACATTTCCTAAAATATTATTCCGTTTATTATATTATCCATCAGTTTAACACAATAATATAACGTTCTTTACGAAAAACTTAAATGAAAAGAGAGAAAGCGAGAGAGAGCGAGAGTTTGCGACATTAATATTTAATACTCTTTTATGATTAATAATATGCTACTGCGACTTGTTACAGTTGGACTGGCTGAATAATAATTTTCGTCGCAAGTAATTATACAAAAGTTTACTAGTGCTGCTGCTGCTGCTGCTGCTGACATGACGAATGTAAAAAAAATTGTTGAAAAATGAATTAAGAAAATTGTTGAAATGATGTGAGCAGAGAAGTTTATTGAATTTCCAAGTAATTTCATGTAAAAAAAATACCTACCTACAAAAACACATGAGTAGTAGTAGCTTTTGACTGTGAAGCAACAAACTTTTTTTTAGCTAACATGTTATTATTACATTTAGATATTTATTAACAGCATATGCAAACCAAATGCTTCATTAAATTTCGTTTTGAATTAATGCCCGAGTTTACTTACTTTTCAAAAAATAAATTACTGTGACAGTAAAATTCAGTTTATTCTGTTGCAGAGTTATTTCAGAGCAAATTTATTATTTTTTTTGCAATGATAAAAAAAGCACAGCGGAATTTTCAATAACCCAAAACCATTTCTTATCATTTGGAGGCCATTTATTTCTCTGTGTTTGTCATCATACTTGCATATATCTACTAGAGCGCAAGCATGTAACAAGCTTCACTTTACGCGTAGCCAGTCAGCCGATGATGATAGATCATTATCCCAAACCAAAATTTTCTCCACGATGCGATGATCAAAGGCAGCCCAACTGAGAGGAGAAGTGAAGCTCTCCTTTTTTTTGGAAAAAATTAAGATGTTTGAAAATGGTAGCAACACGATCAACGACCATTATTATTATTACTTACTTTCCGAATAAGAAATGACTTTTAGGTATACATTCGGCGTGCACATTATCCCATGTGCTAACTTTACAAAAGACAGCAAAACCGTAAAAAGATAAAACATGTCAATGGTAATAATGTGTATATGTTATATATACTGTTGATGCAGATGACTGTTACAGTAATAGTGCAGCCAGTGATAAATGTAAAACTTGGTATATAATCTTTCATTTAGCAGCAGCAGCAGCGTTTATACATGATCTAGTAATAACACACTATCAATGTGGGTCTCTACATTGTAAATAAATATAGCAGTAATAATAATAATAATAATAACAATAATAATGCATTAGGCCTAGCTTTTCTTCTGCTCTTCGCTTGTCGTCGTCAATACTTGAGGAGTTGAGACTCCAGCAACTTCCTTCCTGTCACGACGACAGAAGATGTGAAAGTTCAGAGAAAATCAGTGATTGGAGCAGGCATCCTCTTATTCCTGTGTAACCAATATGTAATATTACCTATCTATCTATCCATCCACCTTATACACGCTCTGTGTATATTAGAACAGTTCTCCTCACCACCACCGTCATCACAACTACTCCTCCAATTCATTGATTTCACCCTTTCTTTCTTTCTGTCTATCTCTTCCTCTCTCCCGTACCAGTGCCACTAGTCCGTACATACGTCTGTACGTGCACCACTTTTGTTCATTCTTCTTCTTCGTCGTCGTCATCATCATCGTCCTGTGTGTTTCCTTCCATGTGCTACTTCTTCTCCTTTGCTCGATGCTTCTTGCTGTTGGGCTGCTGCTATATCAAATTTCCTTGCAGGATCGTTACCGCCACCAACAGCAAAAGTCAGTCACAACTATCGTCATCAAGGCATACTACGATAAATAAGAACACGTACATCTCCACCTACTCATTCATCCATTCATCCATCCATCCATCCATCCATCTATCTATCTATCCATCTATTTATCTATCTTTGTATACTCATCTTGTTTTTCGAAAACAACGCAAGGACAAGTGTAATTTTAGAAAAAAAACAAAAAAACTACATACATGCATATATATGTATATATATACCAAATTCTCATTTACCAAAATATAACAACAGCAGCAGCAGAGTCAATGCTGTTTGAAGAGAGGAAAAAGTACGCCAGGCGCATTTGACTTTTAGGCGACGACCAAGACGAGGATGACAATTGAGGTTTGGTAGTAGGAGTATAAATGGTAAACAACAGCAGCAGCAGAGTCAATGCTGTTTGAAGAGAGGAAAAAGTACGCCAGGCGCATTTGACTTTTAGGCGACGACCAAGACGAGGATGACAATTGAGGTTTGGTAGTAGGAGTAGGAGTATAAATGGTAAAGCAGTTGATGATCATGATCATCATGGTTTTGATGGCAACGGCACGATCCGTTGTTGCATGTTTGTTACGCAAGCAAATAAGTATGTTAGCAATCAGCACCACCACCAACCACCACCACAAAAAGTTGCTAGACGTAACATACGCGTAGCAAAGTCAAAAGAATAAAAAGATGGTGGTGGTGGGTGATGATGATGATGGCAGTCCTTTTTTTTCTTTCTTTTCTCTCCTCTTGTTTATATCAAAACTTGCTCATGCAGAGAAAAAAAGAAGAATACGAAAAAAGGGGAAAAATAAGAGGAGCAAGAAACCCGAGGATAAAAAAAACCGTCATTCCATCAGCAGACACTCTATATCTTTGCCGTTCCGAATCGTTAGCTACTGCCCCGTCAGCCAATTCCTTTAGTAAAAACGGTAGTCTCTACACTAACAGAAAGTAATGTATGTAGATGTATTATTACTATTATTATTATGTATGATATACTTTAAGCATACATGTGCGTTGTTTCTCCAGCTCACAACACTATGATTATTATGTCGAGTGCAACGCTGTTTGGAAAAGAGGCACCACCACCATCATCATCTTTAGAAATACAAACTCATAGAAATCTTTTCACTCACTTTCATCATCATCATCATCATAATACCGAATACAATCACTATCCTTCTTGACTTTTTTTTTAAAAAAATTCTTTGACATTACAATCATCACCATGGTTTATCGTCAATCTTTATCTTGATAATGATGCCCAAAAACCACTTGCAACTCTGTAAAGAAACACTTGTGAACATTGACGCGTGTGTGTGGCCCCTTGTGTAATTGTGACAACCACACAGGAATAACTAATGTTGAAAAGTACTCTTTAAAAAAACATGTGATTATTTTCCAATGCTCAAAAATAGATGGTACAGTTCGCACTTGACATAGTTTGCCAACTTTGCCTGTCGTAATCCAACATAACATCTTTTTATATTTTGCAAACATTTCATTTTTTATGTAAGGTACCAACATTTAATTTCAAAACATATTTTTTGCTTACCGACTTTTATTTTAAAAGTTTTATTTATCAATTTCCAATGTTTTATCTAAGTTACCATCTTGATCCTTGAAAAAAATGTGACTTTGCATTTCAAGCATTCAGCTACAGCATATTATCATCACAACCTCATATAATTTCCGAATTTCTTTGCAAATCATCTTCTTTTGAATTTTTTTTCCTTCGTGATCAAATAATTGCACCATGGCAAATTTATGCAACTTGTCGCTTTTCAAAAATATGTTTTGGATTTTTTTTCAATAAAAAAAATACACTTACGATTTTACCTTTAGATTACCAATCTTTATAAAAATTCAAATTAAACTGTGCAAACATATTTTTCAAAATATGAAGATAATAAACAGCAGCGTGTATACCGTACATACAGCACTCTGGTAAAAAGTAACTAGGGAAAAACAAGTACTCTCAAAAAAGAGCTTTTTGTAACTGCCAACTTGCAACAGCCTTTTACAAAAAAAGACGAAGCTTCGCATAATAACGTGGAACATTGAGCATATTTTGAATGGATGTTACTCTCTTTTTTCTCCTCTCTCTCTCTCTCTCTTTGTCGAATAAACAGAAAAAAACCCCGTATGCCTACACACATACAAATAAAAAGTAAGGGGTGATCCCCAAAAACATATATACACGTATATTTACACGTTTGGCCTAGGAAATGGGTAAAAATGTCGTTTTTTTCTGTCTCTCTCTCAATGCGTGCGTACATAACGTACATACGTTCACATCACCACCACCACCGCCGCCACCACCATCATCCCACCACCGATTCACCGACACATCGTGTTTTTCTCTCTTTCCATCTTTGTACATTACCAATGTAAAAAAGAGAGTCTCTCTCTCTCTCTCTCCCTCTCTTTCTTTTTTACTCTAATTCTTTTATTCATCTATCTATGGTTCCTACTGGCAGCAAAGTGTAATCACAAGACTGTCACATTTATCCTAGTAAGAAGAAACTTATTAGGATTTCCATCTATTTCTCTCTCTCTCTCTCTCTTTCTGCTTTAGATACGGTTGAAAGCCACGACGATTCATTTACGGCCATGCATTTTGGCTCCTTAATGGATATTTTTATCATGAAAACGGAAAGAGGACAGCTTTCGAGTGAACAAGAGAGAGAGAGAAAAAAAAGTGAAAGAGAGAAAGGTAGAAAAAATAGTCTTGATATGAAATGGTGTTTTTACACATATCAAAGTAATCTGTACACCGACACATGCACACACTACTACACGCGTTCATAAAAACACATAATGTTACATAGGCACAATAATATACCGACAAGCAGGCATCTAGCAACGCGTCGGCAGATGAAGAAGAAAAAAAACTAATAATAATACTATACCCTATTATTATTATTATTATATTTTTATTATATGTACTTATTTCTGAATATATATGCATTACACATAATAATAATAATAATAATGTGGAGGAATGAAGATAAGGAATCCTGTCTAACTCCTCATTTTCTACATTTACTTACATGAGGAGGGAAACCAACAACACATGCCTACTCACAGCAGCACATCACATATGTAATAGTAATAATGATGAAGATAATAATAATAATAATAATAATAAATAGTACAAGCTCTCCAGGCTTATATCTGGCTAAGAGTGAAATCCTCATTTACAAGAATGGCTTGTGTTAAGCATAAAAATATATTATGCAAATACTTAATGCTTTATAACATCAATGAAGAGAGTGTGAGTGGTGGGATGATGATGAGGAGGATGTTGTGTGTTGCGCTATGAGAAGAGCGGCTGCTATTATGAGTACTGCACTCTTACTCTTACTTTTTTTATCCTACCATTATTGCCATGTCGTATTGTCACTATTTTTTTCCTCTTCTTCGTAGTCAACTTTAAAATTATGAACCATACATGTAATAATAATATGTAAAAAAAATTGTGTGAAGAGAGGGAAATTTTTTTAAATATACGTACGTATATATACATATTATATAATAATAATATGTGGTGGTGGTGGTAGTACAACAGCGGGAGAATACCAGCATCATCTTGCTGGGTGACAACAAGATAGAAAATGTAATGGCTTTTACTTCTTCATTCACACCGACACTACTGATGATGGCAAGAAAAAAAGGAGAGAAATGTGTTATGTTTCTTTTTCTCTCTCTCTCTCTCTCTTTCTCGCAAGGAAAAGCCGGATACCGTGTATTCAGGCAAGCATGCAAACCCCACTCATTGTTACAACGACGACGTGAACAATATCTTTTAGTGCTTTATATTTTTCATAGCTTTTGAGAGTATCGAGGAGGAAGAGAAAAAAAAAATATGGGGATTTTCATTCATTTTTTTTCATTCCTTGCAAAAAATAAAATGGCAAAAAAATATATACAAGAAAGTGGGGAAAAAAGGATGATAGGAATATGGAAATAAATAGAATATTAAGAGTGGTGACATGCTCAAGGTACTAGGGCGTATGGGGAGGGAGGAAAAATGAAAGAGAAATATCTCTCGTTTATATATAGGTAGGTATATGCGCATTTAAGTTGAAGAAGAATAAAAAAACGAGTTGCTGCCATCCAGTCAGTATTCTGTGATACAAGTACACATGGTTGAGTGGGGAAATGAAAGAGGAAAAATATAAAAAAAACTAGTGTAAATTTGAAAGGGTGAGCCACATCTTTTATCTTTTGAATTTCACCTAGTCATATTTTGAGCGCTATGTTATATGTTGAATGGTAAATAGGGCAATTCTTTTTTTTCTCTCGGAAAATAAAAAAAAGGTTAGGTTTTTATTCAATTCTATGCAAAATCCATAATATACACTGACGTGATGATGCATAATAATATTTTGCAAGGTTATGCAAATGATTAAAATTCAGTACACGTTGTCAGGATTAATAATAATAAAAGCTCATTTAATATAAATGGGATGGTTGGTGGTGATATTAATTATTAACGTGCGCAAAATTCCCTTGTGCAAATATGTAATGAAAAACTGTAATTGCAAATAAATGTGCGCTTCTGTCCGTCTGTTTGTCAGCACAACATTGCAAAACCCACCAATTCCCTTTTCATCAATTGATTATTATTGATTATAAGCGACAGAGTTCCAGAGAAATTTTAAGTATACCTGTTTGTTTAATTACTCTAGAAGTTGATATACTTCAAAAACTTGCCACTAACATTTGCACCTTTTTCCATGTTCGATTCACCAACTCATGATTATTTATTCATTGTTAATGAATAAACGTTCCTTCTTCGGAGGAACAACGCAATTAATTCCTATTACGCAACGTCTGCCTCTATTTTTCAAGTAATTACTCTAAAAATTAATCATCACCCACCCACGTAGTACATTCCCTGTACTACTCCAAAGTTCCTTTGTACTCTGTAAAAAAACATCTCATTGATCAAATCTCATTTCACCTTGGAATTACACTATTCTTCACCGCAAGTTTAATATTATCATCATCACTCAAAAAAAAAAGAAATCATCCAACCTAACCAACCATTCTCCATTTCAGAAATGCTTGCATTTCTCACCCATTTGTACATGTCTGATGCTAGGAATGTTTAATTTTTTCGGCGACACATATATGGATGTCAACGTCACAGCCACCACTACCACCACCACTAACGTTTTACAAGTTGGTCACCAGTGATTCATAATATTGTACATAAATCAACTAAAAACCTATACAATAGCGTATGATTATTATTATTATTACTATTGCCCTTTTGTTCTGCTCTTCTTTTTTTACATACTTTTTTTTCCTCTCTGCACCAAAAGCTATTTTTGTGCGAAGAAAGATGTCTGTGGAAGAAGAAGAAAAAAAGTGCGGAAAAGTTTTGCGGTAAGACAAAAAGGTTACAGAGAAAGAGAAGAGAGAGAAAAGAGAAGAGACCCATTTGGTGGGCTCACTCGGTGGTTCAACGCTGCTCAAGAGAGAGAGAGAGAGAGAGAGAAGAGAAGAGAAGAAGAAGAGGAAAGAAAAAGAGACATAGCTTGCACAGAAGACACTGACACATTGTCTCACGAGTGAGTATAAAGTGACATGACAAGAAAAGGGAAAAGACATATACCGTACCTACCTCCACTCACTCCACACACGACACAGACAAACATCTAGAAAAGATAGCAAGAAGTAGTAGTAGTAGAAGAAGAAGAAGAATAAGTGGAAGTTGAGAATCTGAAAATTTTGCTAGTTTTTTTTTCTTCGGAAAGTTGGAAAACTTGAAACAAGGTTTTAACGGCTCTAAAAGCGTATGCTTGTACCTGATAGTCAAAGTTTGACTAGACTGTCACTCCAATTGCTGATTAAACTTTCTACTTTTATTTCTCCTTCTCCCATTTCCAAGCGGCGCGCACCAACCACCACCACCACCACCACCACCACCACCAGCAGCAGCAGCAACAAACTTCTCCCCACAGCTATCCATTTTATTCCACTTCTATTTATCTTAATGTATTATTATTATGGGTGAGACATATCATCATCATCATCATCATCATCGTCGTCGTCGTCAAGGACAGTGTTGGGGAAATTGTCTCGCATCAAGTGGTGATGGTGGCAGAGAGAGTGGTACAGTTAGCAAAGCCGTGTTGCTTTTTGCTTTGATAGTTTTATTTATTTATTTATTTATATTTGTTTGTTTTTTTTTTCAGAAGAGCAAAAGTTACTGATTGTACAATCACGCGTATCAACATCAGCAGAAAGCCATGTTGCTGTCGTCATTCTCGGTCCTTTCCTTTCTTTCGTTTTAAAACTGGCACTAAAACTCTTAACCTGACTGAATAGATGGATGGATGGATGGATGGATGGACAAAAAAAATGCCCTCGAATCTCTCTCTCTCTTTCTCTTTCTCTTTGCATTACATCACCAGCCATGTGGTAATGTCGAGTGTCGACTAATTTTTGATACTGTAAAATGTCTAGCTGGATGTACTTTATGTCTGAGCTGAAAACAAGTGATGGATTCTTTAATTCTATTTATCACCACCACCACCCGCATCATCCTTCTTTCGTTCGTTTCGTTCCTTGCTTGTCGACAACTACACTTTACATTTGGAATTGCCTCTCATTCATGTGACGTGTATGCAGATATCCATTCCACGAGTGACGAGCTCAGTCAGCAGTATAATTGTATAAAACTTGTAAATATTCTATACAAAACACACACACGGTTATGAAGATGATATTGTTATTATCATGACACATGCTATGTACACATTATTATTTAGCCATGTCATAAATTAAATAGCGTAATAGCAATATTATGAATGCGGGAAACGTTATATAGGTATTTTTACTTTGTACACACAAATGTATGCTGATGCCCTTTGAATAATTTTTGCAGCTTTTTTGGATGACAAATAATGTCAAATCATAAAATAAAACACGTATAACTATCGTTGATGAGGATGCTTTCACAGAATAAAAAAAAGTGGAAATGTGCTGTGTTTTTGTATATAAATTCCTGCTGATAATATATTATGCTGATATGCGCTGGTTTGGAAAGAAAGGTTTGCTGTTGGAGAGAGAGAGAGAGAGAGAGAGGAAAATGAAAAGGAAAGGGACAGTGGAATGGTTTATTACTGGATGCCATCATCAGCTTCAACATGATAGCTTTTCATTTCCGATAAAACTTTGTATATTTTCAACGAGCCCTCTCTGCCTGTCGCCGTTACTCTCTCTCTCTCTCTCTCTATCTCGTTACATTGAAGTTGCTGCTAACTAAATGGGACAGAGACGTGTTGAAGCATATAACAGAGTAATCATCATCAGTTATGGAGTTCTTGGAAAGAGACCAGGCAGAATAGGACAGCAAAAGTAGCAAAAGTGAAGTCAAATTGACAGCAGAGCTTTATTAGGCAAAAGGCTCGCCACAACAGCACGGATTATGTGGGCTTTACTTGTCATTTTTAAAATAATAATAATAATAATAACGAAATAAATAGTTGTAATAATAATATAAAACTCAAAGTGAGTACAGTAGTTGTAGCAGCAGCAGCAGTAGTTGGCAGAGGATAAAGTAGAGCACAAGTATCCAGTTATTCAGGGTAGAAATATGTAATGGCAAGTAAAAGTATTCGTTTGTTTTCACTGAAGACTAACTTGAAGCTAGACAACTATTTATATTGTTTCCCATCAGCAGATAATTATTTTGTGGTAAATATATATGGATATATATATGGATATATATATATATATGTATATATATTGTGAGTGACCATTTCAATCTAACGTCAACGTCATCAAAAAAAACCAACATTTTCTGGATTTACCTATTTCAGTCTGTACTAGTTTTAATGCCAGTAGTTTTTTTTTTAAAAAAAGAAATATTATTTAAACTTGCCTCTCATTCACGTGTAAATAAACTATCATAAAGATGACAGATTTGCAAAATTACTCGGGGTCCGACGAGACTATCAAAAAAAGTAGAATATTAGCTTGTCAAAGGTACAACAAAAAAATGTATCATGACATTTTATCCAATTTCGGTAGCACGTTCTCGTTCTGTTCCCTGTACTATTCACAAACAATTTTTAATTCCTCACAACAATAACAGCAGCAGCAGCAGCAGCACAACACAACAAAATTCTTGTTTAGTTGTTTCTCTTCTTATTTTTATTTTATGTCTCTCTGAATTATTTAAACTTCAACTTGTGAAACTGTTTGTATCAGACACGCAGCGATAATAATAACATATCTCTCTCTCTCTCAATTTTTTTTACACAGTGGTGGTAAACATGATATAAATATTCAGACAAAATACCTACACGACTTTTGTCAACTTGTTTGCAAGTTAATACAGCAGATCAAATTTAGGCAGGTTCCTTACAACAAAATATTATATTTACAAAAATATATCTCAATCTTGTCTCAAGTACCAGTTTCCATTGTCATTGCCACCTCTGCTACTTATCTTTTTTTTCGTCGTGAGTTTTGTGTCATTTGGCTGTTGTTCTGGTTGTATTTTATGCAAGACATGGTTCACTCTGACGGGCTATCTTGTGTTTCAGCATGATATACTCCGATAGCATCTTCATCTTATCCTTGTCCAGCAGCAGCAGCAGTAACAGCAGCAGAGAATGAAAAGACCCTTTTTGGGGCAAAGCGAAGCCCCCCAAAACTGCTTAACTTGAGAAGGTAGCAGCAGCAGCAGCAGCAGGAACAGCAAGCCAGATAGATAGAGTGAGTGAAGAGGTGCTCTCCGCGCTTGTGAATTAGAGGCCATTCATCAGTAATAAATATCAAAGCAGACTTTTTTCGACGCTCTGCTAAGGAAATTCTTGTAGAGAATATCTTGTTCGGGAGAGAAAGAAAGAAAACCCGACAAAACATTTATTCAAGAAAAAGACTACCACTGCTGCTGCTTTATTCCCAGGTGTGTATTTATTACAAAATCAGTGTAGCTGAGCATCC
>JAHZMT010000482.1:0-10646 GCA_027743785.1 Sinhomidia bicolor
TGACAGGAGTTTCAACTTGCTCGACAAAGTTGTGCAGACCTTTCAGTGCCCAAAAACGAAACTGCTCGTCTTTGCGAAGATTTTTGAGCATGTTCGCTTGGATTTCAAGGAGCAGGTTAACATCCAATGCTGGAGATCCGCTCAGTGTCTTTAGCTTGAAAATTTGGTTTCGCAGTGTCTTTGGCATATCAACATTTCTCTGTATTGAGATATGTACATGTGATTTTAGTCGCAATACTACAAGCAATATTAATGAAAATAAATCCACAAATTAGAAATGCAAAATACATATTCTTACTTTAATTGCCTCCAAGAGTACTTGAGAATTCCAACTTCCGGTTACACAATGTGCTGGGATATCATCATATTGTTCCTGACTTGACTCATTAGATATTGTCGTTGTGGAGTATAACCCCAAGAAGGTAAAAGGAGTATTTTTTCTTGTTTCCACCGCTGAAAAAAAATCATGGTCTTTGCTGTTACTTGCAGGAGTCAAGTTAGTCCCGGAAATGTCCAAGTACTCCAACACTGGAAGAGATGTAATGATTTTGTTCAAAATGTCACTTGGATTTGTATACTTTCCATTGAAATCCTGATTCAGCTGGTACTCTAATCCAGCAGAAATGTCCAAAATTCTACAAGCACAAGTTAAGTTTTATGGAACTTGGTAAATGGAAGTTGTTATAAACCTAAAATAATAATGTTATATAATTATTATAATTTTATTTATATTGCTTTACCTTAATTTTGTTAATTGAGAAATATCATTTATGAGACCGGAAACGTCACAACTTCGAAGTATTAAAGCTTGTAAGGATTTTGCATTTCCAAGCGTTTGTAACCGCTTGGCCCACGGACACCAACTTAGATTCAGATGTGTCAGATTTGTTATAACGTTTTCCAGCAGTTTGTCGTAGTACATGTTTTGAAAAGTATGTTGAATTTTTTGCATCATCCCTTTGGGCTTCCAGTCTACAACAAGAACTTCCAATTTCGGGCATCGAAGAGAGATGCGGAGTTTTGTTGTTTTGAGAGAACGTAGCTTCGAAGCTTTGTTGATCAAATACCAAAACTTTTTTGGAAGACTACTGCATCCCCGGATGTCTAGGTGAGTTAGTATTTCCAGATTTATCTTTACCAAGCCGTACACCAAGTTGGGATCTGCACGACATGCATTTTGAAGGTTGATCTGCCGCAGGCCAAGGTTGGAGGCATTCTATTTTAGAACATGAAATGAACCCATGTAAATTCTTCAATAAACTTTTTCTGATTTTGTTGGCACATTTTGTTGGAATAAATAAGATTTCCGAATGTATGAACTGCAAATGCATCAATCAATATAATAATGTCGGTATAAACATAAAACAATTTTTCTAAATATTCAAGGAAAACCGAATGTACATGCTGACATGCATGTAAGCTTCCAAAAAGTGGGCATACTACTAATACCTAGTCAAGCACATCATTAATGTGTTTTACTGTGTTCACGTGGAAAAGTGGACGTTGTATTGTGGATTATGGGAACAAAAATTAATTGAAGTTAATGAACTACTGTTATCTTATCTTTTTCGGTGTCAATAAATATTAAGTCATTTGAACTCTATTGTTGCATACTTATACTTGTTGTTGGTTTATAAGCTATATGATGTATGATGGAATAAGTATGTAGGTACATGGTCGTGAAAACAACAACAGCTTGTCAGAGTTATTAAGTTAGCAAATGTTGGTAGATAAGCCTCTAAGCTTATACTTAGGTATATAGGTATATAATGTATGCATACATCTGTATAATTGTAGGTAGGTATATATAACTTATGTACGCACGTATAAGCATCAGCAAGCATAACTTTGCTGAATGTTGTAATGCCAATTCAAAACTAGCAAACTTTTTCAGTAAATTTTAATTTAGAACTATTATTGGCAGAAATCACCTCTCATATGACAAATTTAAAATAAATTAATCTTTATTCTAATATATTTAATCATTGTATAAATGGTGCAGATTTTAAAAAATACCTTCAGAAAAAACCTAAGCACGTTATTAATTTCTTCGGCTCCTGCTTTTCCAACACAGAAATCAAATACTTCTTGGGACAAACCTGTTGGAATTTTGAAGCCCGGAATACTGTTTTCTGGATTTAAATTCGCACTCTTGGACAATATATTGTTAGCTATGTTTAGTATACATAACTGCTTCAAAGTCACTTTCACTTTTTCATTAACGTCGCACGTGTTTGGTTGTACCGGCATAATTGCTGGTCTTTCTACACAAGAGACAAATTGAAGTTACAAATTGACGTAAAATGCACAATAAAAGCAATCTTGACTAGAATGATGAATTTTAGCGTTTCTGGTAATACTACTAAAATAATTTTTATTATACTTTCATTAAAACTGAATTCAATTGATCCGGAACTCGGAACACGCTGATTGCTAGTAAGCAAACAAATTCAATGCAAACTTCAAGTGACGGAAAAATGCGTTGCAGAACCTCATCGAGTATATAAAAAACTGACAACTGAATGAGTAATATCAATATCAGTAATTAAGCTGTGACTGCTGTAAGTGAATATACAAAATACTCGGCTCCATTTTTACCAGGTGTTATCTGACAGACAAAAAAAGCACACAAATACATAGCTTTGCTATGGATTCGTTATAAAACGTTAACTACTACTGATGGGCATCGATTTCGTTTTACAACAAAGGTCACACTAGCGATGCCGCGTTTTTCGTTTTTAATTTCGTTTTTCGTTTCGTTTTTGGATGAGAAACGAAAACGAAAAAACGCGTTTTCGTTTCCGTTTTCCATCAAAAAACCATAAGTATGGCATATTTGTACGTTGCTTAAAGTCTGTTAGACAAATTCAGCATATAAAATGTTGTAATACACGTTCTTGTGTGCATAAAATTGCACTAGCTAGCATAGGCGTGGACAGAAAATAAACCAGATTAATAACGTATCAATTTCTTCACCTTTATTCTTGACTTATGAAAATGCAATTTTGCTGTAACTCTTTAAATAATTAGTGTAACTGTACTAATTTCATTAAAATGTCACGTGTTTAAAAAACCGCCGCACTTAATGAGAGTAAGTGGGTTTAAAGTTACAGTAGAGTTTCTTTCCAGTACAGCGGCACTCATGTTGTCACAGAAAGAAGCAAGGACTCCCAGCAGAACATCTTAAGGAGCTTATGGTTGATAAAAAGTTGGCTTCTTAGCTTATAAAATGTTACACGGGTCAAATCATACAGTAAAATTTTAAAATAAAATGCTAAATACACGCTTTTTAAAATTAACGGCCAAAAACGAAAACACGTTTTCGTTTCGTTTTCAAGTTTTAAACGAAAACGAAAGGCGAAATTCAAACGAAAACGAAAAACGGCAACCCTAGGTCACACATCAGAAACGATTACATTCAATAATACATACATCAAGTATCAACATGTGTATATTATTATTTGCACTCGAAGCATAAACCAACGACTTTAATGTCTTTTTACTAATTGTTTTACTCATGCATTTTAATTTTTCATATTTGAATGAAGCTTAAGTCAATGATGACATGTGTAGGAAGTATCAAACTTTCATGGACAACCTGATATACAAATAAATAAAAACCCAATAGATGATGATTCATCATTCATTTATGTTGACAAAGTCAACAGTTGTAAATAGAAGTCAATGTACAACATATTGTTGGAACTTTGAACTAAAAAATAAGGTATTAGTATTGCCAAATAAGGTATGGGACTAAATAAATCAAAGTCTGCTTATAGTTTGTAAATAATGTGTACACAAGTATTACACATATATGCATGTGCTTGTTTCAAAAATTGTCTATTCGGAGAGTCGCTGATATTACTAATATCAAATATGAAGCGATATAGGTAATTTCATTTTTGCCATTTCAGTTTGCATGCATATGCATTTACACTGCAAGTTCATATTGTACTTGAAAACATGTTCAACAGTTTTATGACGCACTCATATAACTCACACAAGACAAATTATACTTTGCAAATACTAATACGAGAATATGTTGTATATACATACATACATATATGTACATCAATCAACACAACTCTTTATTGTTTTATTAAAATTCTTTATTATGCTACGAGTATTTTAGTTTCATGTGCCATTTTCAGAGGTAAGTGGTTTTTGCACTTACCAAAAATTGTAAATTGTAAATTAATGTTACTTATTTTTATTTAATAATCAAGTCAGAGCTGTGCCGAATCCAGTTATGTCAGTTCTATTTGTGAAAATGTATAGATAAGGTAGGCAGTGTACACACCTACGATTGTGTCTTCGCAAAAAGGGGTAATTTCAGTAATGTATTGCAAGCTTCTTGACAGCAAAAGATTTAGTATGAAGGCATTATGAAGCATTGTCATCGTCGTCTATGATCATAATAAAATATAAAGCATTATTACAAAGTTATTAATTTCTAAAGTATTTGCTGGGTAATTACATCTTTAAAACTAACCGAATGATGGATTTAGTGAGACGAAAATATTCATTGCGCGCAAATATGTGAAAAGTATGTTAAAATACACTAATTTCGCAACGCACGATGATAACACTGCCCAATAGAACATGTAAACACCACCATGTGCATATCTTCCATTTTTCTGGCAACCGACTTGCTTCGCGTTATTCACACTACTGTGCGTCTTCAGGTTTATAAAGTAGTAATCAATTCCTTCTCCCTGATGAGGCTTTAAGCATCCATTTATCATTGCCTCAATCGTCGATGCAAGATAAACAAGGGTAATGACAAGAATAATGGTGTTAACTATGTCCCTTATCTAAATAGTAAACAAACAACAAGTAAAAATATTTTGCTATTTTATTTTTTTAAAGATGCTTTCTTAGTTTTATTTCTTTTTTTTTGCTAAATTCATCTCACACGGAGAATATTGTGATGTAATGGCTCAAATGCAAACAACTGTCTCCAGAACGAGGGCTCTGTAAACAGGGCAATGGCACCGTATACTACGGCAAAGGTAAGCAGCACGGTGGATACTACCTCTGATTTTGGGGAGAGTTCAAAACGTTTAGCGACAATCCCAGAAAGATATGTTCCAATTAAAGGGACAAGAATAGAATAAAATAGTATATCCTTCAGCTGTACAAAAAAAACCAATGCATCATTCAATTGCATTACCCCACGACTGTTCCATAGGTCAAGAAAAAGTATAAAGTTTTTTTCAAATTAGGTAGTTACCATTGTTTGAAACAAAATTGAACATATGTACGCTAGATCGATTTGTTTCTTTCGAATGTTGACATTGCTTTCACTAGCTATCTGACTCGCAGTCATGTTAATGATGGTTTTGTGGCTCTACGTACGTATGCAAGCAGTGGTTTTTGTTAAACAGAATTTCAGTTCTTAAAAGTTGTTTCCTAACAAGTGACAGGATTCCAGGTTTGCTTGTATTTTTTTCAAAAAGTAGCTGTCTAAAACAGCTTCTTATTAATGTTGGGTAAGGAGGAAGGAGGGGAAATTATGGGGAAATTGATGTTCACGTTTATTTTTCTTTTTCACTTTATCAATAAATTAATTGATAAATGGATACTACTTCTCAATTTCCATAGACGCTAAGAAGAAAAGTATTGAGAGCTTAGAGAAAACAAGCAAACAAGCTTCTATCTCAATGATTGAGAGCATGGCATGTGGCATGGCATGAATCCCTTTTCAATTTGATGCTGGGTTTCTCTCTGCTTGCCTTTACGTGATCGGTGACATTAATCGAAGAAGAGAATTTTGCAACTTGAGTGTAGCATATTATAGTTATACTTTTTTTTATTTTTTATGTTCAAAGACACAACCTTTGTCAGAACGAGTACGAGTACACAATTAAATTAATTATGCATATTATCAAGTATAGATTTTTTGATATCAGCATGTCAGTTCAAAAATGTTAGAATCAGCCATACAAATAGGATCACAATAATAATATATTAATTATTATGACATACAACATTTCGATCTCTTTCCTAGTAATAATATGACACACGACACAGACACAATAATATATTTCATATATAAGAAATTCAACACTATTACATACATCTCGAGTATAAATGGCATTCTATATAGGTAACGTTACAATCAGACAGCTCTATTTTTTTTAGAAAAAATCATTTTACTCCAGTATAACAATAATTAATCAACTTTGTCGTTAATTACATTGATGAACTTCAGTGTACTTATAACCTATTAATATTTAAGTGTAGTATAGTGTAAACATTTTAAATAAATACAATTTAATGATAAATGCAACTTTCAAATTTTTCGTATGAAACACGTATCTATCTGTAGGTTATCTAAATCAATAATAGTAATAATAATTACACATCTTTTAAAATGCTCATGAACCGTTATAATCAATCCCTAATATTATAGAGTGACAGTGACAAATAAAGTCAAGTTTCTTCTTTGTCAACAGATCTTGCGTGTCAAAAAATATTTACTTATATTTTCGATTTGAAAAGTGGCCGATTTTCTAGTCTTAATTAGTTTCTACTTTCTTTCACTCACCTATACAAGGATGTAGTTTTTTGCGAAAATAATATCAGTATTTGTGTTTCTATACAATAATGGATTTATTTATTTAAATTCGCAGTTTTTTTATCACGATCCCTATTTATCCATGCGGGTTTAAAGGGTTGACGACGACACAGGCTGACAGCACCCTTTTGTATATAAATTACCTATTATTTTGCATATAACTCATTGACTTAGAACTGGAAATAGGTAACTATACTTGTAATAAACAGTTGAAGAGAAAATGTTTAATTACCTTGCTTGCAGTATTAATTGAAGAGAAAAAAATGAATATTTTTTTTACGTTTTGTAAAAAAACAAACCATTTTGGAGTTGGCCTTGCATTTGAGTATTTCAAAAGCGCCTGTTGTGGGACACTGACATAATAACAAATTGGAAAGTTTAGAAAGGGTTACAGTAATAATATATTTTATCCTAACCTTCGTACATATCTTATGAGTAATGGAACAATGGCAATGAAATATGACATTTGGCCAACGTGAATGAAAGTTTTTTTATGAAGACTCATTAGGTCGTCGAAGCAATGGTTCAGCGCTCTGGTCGTATCCAGTTGGCGTTCCCTGTCGACCGCGCACACTTCCTCCGTAAATACTCTGCTGATAAATCTGCTCTTGAGTTGGAGGAGGACTTCTAAATCCACGATTGTCTTGTGGACGAGGTGAGTCCAGAGGAAATCTGTATCTTTCGTGCGGATATGGATAGCGATGGTTCATGAAACTCGTTGTGGATACTTGGCTTTGGTTATATATGGCATCTACATTATTTGAATTCAAATTATTTGGACTTGTCGATGGAGGAACTTGAACTGCTCTCGTCATACTGGCAGAGTAAAAATTCGCGGGGTAGAAGGGCTGGCATTGTGAGTTCAAAGAAGCCCTTCGACTGGTTGGACTGTCCAGCACAGATTCGTATACACCGGGATTATGCTGCTGCTTTTGCATGTATCGGGGTGTTGATGGTTGGTGCTGAGGACGTCTATATGGCATTGGGGGATACCCTTCGTTTTGAAGTCCTCTCCGATAGTAATGTGTCATTGGCTGAGTAATTGGGGAAGAAATTTGGGGAACAGTGTTGTTAACACCAGTGCTCGTCGCCGCAAGGCCAGTTGTCTCTGATTTATGTCCTGGCTTTGGCTTCCATAACTTTCGTAAGTACAGAATTAAGACAATGATGTAGTTTGCAGTTGCAACGAGACTCAAAAAGTATATTGAGATTCGCATAATTTGTTTCTCCAACGGGAGCTGATCAGACTGAGAATACGACCATTCACCGTCCGGTGAAACAAAGTAGAGAATAAGAATCACGGTGAAGACTAGAACTTGAAGTGTGGTGAATCCTGTTGCTGCCCATTTTAGTAATGTTAACGATCTCTACACAAAAGTAAAAATTGTATAAAATTAAAACACGGGCTATTTGTTTGCGTACCCAGCTATAATTTTCGAAACTGTAACGCATACAATATAAATAGTTTGAACATTTCTCTTACTTTCTCTACTCCTCTGAAAATTAAACAGCCAAGCATGATAAATAAGGCTAGGTAAACTCCCAGTAGACTAACGACAATGGTGATGAACGCCTACAACAACTCCATCCAAACATAATAATCAAACCTCAACAAAGAGGCGTTCTTCTTCAAACGTCAAAACATATACTTGAAAGCCCCAGAGCAAGGAAAGAAGCACGCCGATAAACTGAAATATAAAAATACAAATTCGTAAGCATATATTTTTTTCCGGAGCTTAATGAAAGTTTATTGTGCTACTGCAGGTACTTACAATGTGGACAGATGTGCCAAAGTACACTGCCCCGCGTAAACTGATACAACAGTAACAGCACATTTTTTATTGTTAATCGCGTACAGAGTTTTTTCAGGAAAAAAATACGGGAAAAATCCTGATTCAAACTGTAGACCAGTCGTCCAGAAAAATTAAGCTTGCAAGTTGTAGGTAGTATGTAACTACTACGCTTATCAAGTTCACTTTTCACAATAACTCACATCATGAGCTAACACAGTCAGATTTTTATTAATGCTTGAAATTTCACTTGACTGGAGCACCATAAGTTATAGTTCATTTATAACTTGTCGTAAGTCTGGTTATATTTTATATTACGAGTAGAGAAAAAAAATATCGTGTGATTTAACTCACAGAGAAATAATTATTACTCCAACCGCAGGTATTCTGGTTTTGCGTATTTTCACTTTCACCCGATTTTCATAGCGTTAGAGAATGTTATGTACATACCCATAAGATATGTACTAACTAACTACATACACTACCCAATCACACACGCTTATACGTATTTTCAAAACTGCATGTAGGTAGTTTTTGTCCACTACACCATCATCACCATTCACCACCAACAAATGAGCATTTTTGCTTTTACTTTGTTGTGCACAAATACCCTTCCTGGATTTCAGCCAGCAGCAGATCCCAAAAACTCGGATGAAAATATTTGGAAATGAATTGCTGTAACATACAGTGCGATGCAACTAATATATTATTATTAGAAATAGGAAATGTGTCAAAAGTTAATCAAGATTTAGCGTTTGTTGTTCCGGGACGTTGTGTGAGTTTGCTATATTATTGCCACTGCTGCTATGCATGTTTGCGTGCACAAAACCTAACAATAACACCATTGCGTAGATATGGTCCGTAGTCGCTGATGATCAAATATTTTTTTATATTTTTTTGTCTTATTGACGAATTCACTTGGTGAATTTGTCCTTGAAGTGAAAATGCATTCACTAGTCAGCCAAACAAAGTATGTGTACTTTTTTTTGTAAAATCTATTGTCTAAGTTCACATTATTATTAACCGATGGCTTTTGCACCGTTCCCAGCAACGCTTTGGATGAAATCACTAATTATTGCAATTAAGTAAATAAATTGAAATTGGACCATGAAAAGTGTTTTTTTTTCTTTTTCTTCTTCCTTCTCATCAAACAGCTCACAGCAGCGCACGTAAAAACTTTCCCATAAAGAGAGACATTTTAATTAGAGTATGCAACCTCGTGTTGTCGTGTCCCTTGTTGCATCCATCACCACCACCACCACTGCGTATAATGATGATGTGCTTGTCCACCAGTAGTAGTTGTTGTATGGTTTGAGCCGACCGACACGCTCTCGTCCATTACTACACCCTCTCCTATCTATCTATATAGCATGTAATACGCTCAAAATGAACTTTTCTTACTGCCACCACTACTACAAACTTATAAAGATAATGAATAAAATTATTCAGAGCTACTTCTTTACTTATTTTGAATAACAGAAGCAAAAGAAATTCTATATTTTTTCCTTTTTGCTCATTTACATTTTTATAGTAACATCACCAAAAATAATAATGAGGACTGAAGAAAAAACACTCTCTGCTTTGGAATGAAATTCGTAAATTTTACGTACACACACACACAGCGAACTGCAACTCAACTCACACAAGTGGACAGATGGCAACACTATTTGCCCGAGTGTCACGTTATATTTTAGCAAAACTTTCTATAAAATGATGATGCGAAACGCATAAATACACATTCGCATAAATATCTTATTATTATTATTATTATTACTGAGCGCACATTCTCTAAAAAGATTTTGGAATGTTTTAAAAAACTGACAATGACAAAATTCAATATTATTTCAACTCTCAAAGATGCGCTCAGCAAACTTTTGTATTTGCATGAAATGAACTTTGCCTAGATATATGGATACATATATTTATATGCACCGGGAAATATGCATGCACATTTATTATAATCTTGTGGAAAAAATGCCAACTGCCACTTTGGTCTTGGTTGATGCCGCTGTTGTTGGCTGTGTTTAGTGGTAGTAAAGTATGCAACAGCAGCAGCAGCAAAAATATTGGCACAAAATGGATTACAATATTGTATGTGAAAAGTGTCTCTCTCTCTAGTATAAAAAAGTATCAGGCTTAATACATTCGTTTGTCTATTAAATATACAGATTTTTTTCTGCTATTAGTAGCCTTTCCTCTTATTTAAACTTCTGTTCTGTTCTGCACGGTGTTGTTGTACCTATTACTTCTACAATCATCGTGCCAATTCAATCCAG
>JAHZMT010000483.1:0-16288 GCA_027743785.1 Sinhomidia bicolor
CTTTGTTCTCCTGTATTCTTTTTCCCCGGCAAGATTTATTTTTACACTGTGAACGAATGCAAAAGCATCTCGTCTCTACAATCTTATCATTATCGTTAACAACCAAGGAAACCCCATTTTTCTTTAAGATAACAGTGGTAGTTGTGGTAAAAACAGTTTGATGCTACCATGAATTATACTTATATTATGTATATAAAAGAGGAAAGTATGAAAAGGCAGAATTTAAAAAAAAAACTAGAGAATCTTATGCTCTCTTCAAAGTCAGTTACTTTAGCTTTTTCCCTCCTTCTTTCTTCCATCCTGTCGTCATTTTCTTTACTGCACTGCTTTTTCTGAGAGATGTGCTTATTTATGAACGAAAAAGAATCCCACAGCGGAAGAATACAATAAGTGGGTATTAACCGTTTTGCATAATATAAATGGTATGTATTCCATCTCCTATATATAATAGCTACTACCTACCTACATTCAAAAGATTTGTGCCTGAAAAGGTTATTCATTCACTACTTTTTATTCTGGAAGCTGTCAAAGTCAACTTGTTGTTGAAGTTTTAAATAGTGGTGGTAAGTAGTCTAAGTAGTTTACACAATCGTCATGGGAAAAACTCTGAAAATTTGAATGGGAAAAAATCTGGTGTAAAAAGGAGAAATCTTTTAACCACTTGCATTCATGCAAAAATCTTTTCAGTTATGCAAAACAATATATATATATATATTGTATATATGTATATACTAGATATATGTAATTCATAGAAACTATACACAAATTTGTTAGAATACCAATTTACGGGAATTTATTATTTTTTTCAATTCTTCCAACACAAATATCCAATAATAGTAAAATTGTTTATTTTCCAAAAAAATTGGCTTACCTGTGCGAGATTATTTGACGACTGACATTTAAATCCTTGTAAATACGGTTACCAGGAAAAGGAAATCTGTGTTTTGACTGTCTGGTGACAAAATTACCTTTTATAGCTTATGTTGTTTCTATAAAGGCTGGAAAAGTCGGAAAAGTCTGTCTACACATTTTTTTTCAATTTCCTCTTATTTCCGAAAATAAATCAAATTGGTCACGTTTCTCTTCCGATTTGTCCCTTGTGATACGTGTCGTAATGCATTGCAAAAAGCTGAAATACAGCCACAATAAAAAGTTTATAGTTTTTATCAAGTTACACTTATTCAGTTGGCAATGTGACTGGCAACACAATAATCCTTCATATAAAGATACTTTCTTAGAAACTGTACCACTGATTACCGTCCATTCACTCTTGCTTTTCCTGTTAATAATAAGTGTAGATATTGTTCGACTACAGTACTGTCCTAGCTACCTGTTTTATACGTTAAATGTAATCTTGAGATAGTTCATATGCCCAGTGAGCGTAACCAAGTATGACGATACTGATCACCATCTTGTTTGGCAGATGATTCCTTAGTTGTTTTTGTTCGATTTTCTTAACATACCCGTGCGAATTAATGCTGATGATTACTTTCATAAGTGAAAATGAACAAGTGTAGGAACATATTGCTTGTAAGTAAGTGTGTGTAGGTATTAAAAGCTACTTGGGAACTGTGGGTGCACACGGAATTTTGAGTCACTAAAATAAAAACTAAACTAGTTTATATAAATATTGGGAGTCTTACACTTTGGTTTAGTCCAGCTCACTTTTCCTCATTTTACGTGCAAAGTCTCTAGCGGCTGAGATGCTGGTGATTAAGGTCACCTTTCTCCGAGTTTGATTTCCTCTGATACCGCACACCCTGCCTGCCACTATTCCTTCAAAAAAGTTATTACCTATTTGCTTTCATATATTCGTTTTTTTCATATCTCGGGTGTGTGAGTAAGCACAAAATGCATCTAATAGTCACTTATCCCTGTTTTACTAAAACCATGAAAATTATTCAAAAAGTCTAGAGGAAGAGAAGTAACGAGCCAAGAATGTAAAGTAGTTGTTTTTAAATCACGACTTTACCACGACCACTGAATTTGTTCGCTTGTGTGGCAAAAGTAAAAGGTGGGCTAGTCCCTTTCTGAACACCGACACTCCTAACAATAACAAACGGCTTCAGCGTTACCAGACCCAACGAAACTAGCGAAAGTAATTAAGTTTTATATTGTTTCACTTATATTTATGTGTCAGTTACTTGAAAAAATGGGAGGGTAAAATGAAACAATTGGGAAAGATTTTTTAAAGAAAAAAAACGCATAGACCCTAGAAAAATTTAGACAATGGTAGATCTAATTACACTTACTCGATTAGTTCAGTCACATTTTTTTGCTCAATGGAACACACATCCTTTGAAATGGTTGCCTTGAAAAAAATTTCAGGGAGAGACATGGAAGGAAATAGTTTTGATGGGGCAATGTGAAACTAAATATATATCCGACAGCTTTTTTTTACCATGTAATATACGTAGTAGGTATATGTTTATCTATTGTGTGTATGGTTAAGCTTTAAATGTTGTGATAAAGTGCCCAAAAAAGAACCAACTTCCTTTAACTCCTCTCCGCGACTACAACCAAATTCTAGACTCGCAGGAGTTTTACGCCCTGGAATTGAGAAACTCTGTAAACTACAACAATGCAATGCGTTAGCCTCCTAGCCCTAATGCAATGTTGGTTAGTAAGTGGAAGCCTGCACTTGTGTTGTTGTGCATACACAGAGAAAAGAAAACGGGTAGAGTGGTAGTGGTGAAGCTTTACTTTTACCAACCGAATTTTCGCCTGTATCTTTGTGCGAGTATCTCTGCTCAGCCCACACAGAAAGACAGGCATTATTCTGTATGGCTGACTATATACATAGTAGGGTGGCAATGGCAGCACTGAAAATATGGCTGATATTGTTGTATTAGTAAAGAAAAAGGAAAATAAGAAGAGAATGTCGATAAAATTGCGTGAATACCTATCCTGCTATTATCTTTTAGCATCTCTGTTCTTCAAGTTGAAAATCTTGAGGGACCCTTGATACCAAAGATATATTTTTGTAAACTCCATTCAAATCATGTGACATTTTACTACTTGAATCAAAAACTACGTTTTCCTTTTAGCAAGCATGCATTTTTTATTTAAATTTCCTCCGGTTATCATATGACTAATCTGAGGTAAATTTAAAAGATCTTCGTAGGAAAAGGCAATCCCGAACGGACTTGTTTAATAAAATCAACTTTTTTAAAAAACCTTGGTGAGGATTTTGAATGTGGGTATTCTGAAACGTGGCAAAATACAAACGCGTGGATAGTAATAGTGAGTGATAAAATGTTAAATAAAAGAGGAAAAACTGTTGCAACTTAGAAAGCCACTATTAATTTTGTGTTGGAGTTGTAAACAACGATGAATATAAGATGATACAGTTTCGGAACAAAGTGTCTCCTCTTTATTTGGAGTATTTACTTAGGTAATTAATTTACCACGGTACATGTTTATTTAGCAAGTTTACATAGTGCCAAGGAAAGTAAAGTTGTGAGATGCTGGTGGAAATGGCAATCGAGCAAAGGATTGAAATAGGCAGAGGTGCAGAAACTAGTTGAGAAGGTACATAGAGCATAAAATTGAAATGTCACGTGCCGTAGAAAGACTTATGTTTATTGTTTCTGTATAAAAAGACTAAACCATATGTATTACGTATCTGTCTACATAATGCATTTTGTACATTAAAAAATTCACTACTTTTGCTAATTTATATTTATTATAATATTATTGAAGAACTTGATATTTGTTTAAAGAACTGACAAAATGAAAAGTAATCAAAATAAAAGTTAAACTTGATTTTACACTCGAACTAGCTTAAATCTCATTATTAGGTAGTTAGTATGGGCTAGTTAGCAATTATCCTTTTACTCGATTTGTGTTTTCCTGGTTTAGGATTGGACTACGAGAGAGCATCTTCAGAAAAGCAATTCCAGCATTTCATTTAGCGCACAAGACGTGGTGGTGGGATTTTAAAAAAATGATTCAACGATTTTTCATTTTGATGTAATGTATGTATTCATGGAATATTCAATCTGAAACTCTTTTTTCCCTTCTCTTCTTCATTCCTTTGCACACCCATGTACATCACGATTGATATTTTTTTAACATTATAGCTTCTACGGAAGTATACGTATACTAGTGTGATTAGTTAATGTGACATGTTACAAAAAAAAACTCAAATAGGAAAAAAGGCTTGGAGGTATGAACACGACAATTTCTTGTTGAATAGCTTGAATATATATATGTATATATTCACAGAAAGTTGGTTTATCGGTATCGTAATTTTCTTTTGTGCATCTTCAAACTGGTCTGACATTTATTTTTCTGTGACATACATGCAAGTTCACATAAACTCTGCACCGCCATAATGACTTGGTACATTTGAATGCACATACACTTTAAGGAAGACCAGTTGGGCAAATAGAAACAGACACTATTTTCTGTCTGTTTTCAGTCCAACCAGATCCCAGAACACACACAAGCAGCAGCAATTTAACTATATACACGCGTGTATTACTACTTTACTAGTCAATCACATATCGTTGTGTATTTGACCAAAAAATGCAATGTGCTTGATACTGACATCTTGCTCGTGTACATTAGTAAGAGTTTGAAAGTAAACATGCGAAACTAATCATTATTCCCATTTGTGACATTCTTAATCTTTAGCAATTAATAATCCTGTTTATAAATGTATTTAGCATTTTGTTTATGTATTTGTGACAGTAAATGCATGACACACGTACATACCTGGTAGAACTAACAGTTGAACCAGTGCCGGTAGGCTTTGCTTTCTGTTTGTAAACAATATTTTTTCCCTGTTGCTTATTTTCCCAACAATACTACGCAGTTATGCGCAAAATATTACATCCAAACCATGGAAAAACAAGAAAGGAAAAAAACTAATAAGACGGGTGTCAATTTAACTGTCAATATAGCACGCCACTCTACGCACATAGAAATACCCACCTTTAACGATCCCACATCACTACTGTATTTACTTTTCCTAAAAAGTTCATAAAAATTCAATCAATTCAAAATATAAACGTTGGTTTCGCCATGAAATGAATTTGTTTCACGTTGCTTTCAGGTTTAGACATATAATTTGTTTATTGCGCTTTCCCTGTGTAGTTCCCCTTAAAGCCGACTGTACGTCATCGTGAGGGAACAAAACAGGTAAGCAAGCATATTATATCTGGCTAGCTTATCGAATGTTGTCGAATGATGTGCAATGTTTATCGAATACTTATGCTCACCCACTGGCGCAGCCAGTTGAGCCGCACAAGGTGGCATTTACTTCACTACTGAAATGAGATCCAACAAATTTCAAGCACACTCAAAATTTGTACTTTTTCGCACTTACTTTGCCAAAAAATCTCAAATTTTGTCACTCGCAAGTTGAGCTTACATCTTTGAATTACCAAAACATTTAATTAAAAAAAGGTTTCTACAAGTGTTTATCAGTTTTACTTTTGTCAGAATTTTGCAACTTTAGTCCACAAAAACAGCTAAACTTTGCTAGTTCCTAAGTAGAAAATTTCTGTTTTCAAACCCAGTTTCTAACGTTGAGACAGCTTTTTATTGAAAATACAAAAAATTTGGATTGCTTTGCTTCCTGTCAAGTCGTCCAATCTCGTGTGTATGCTGGATTTGTATGAAAATTAGGTGCATTTTTGTGTCAAACCGATACTTAGAAAAAGATATATACCACGTACACAAACATAATTTTTATGAATACTAAATAATTGGTTTTGTCCCCCCTGGCCGCCGGCCTGACTGTGAGCTCATTTCATATTTACCTGGAATGTTGTTTTTGAACGTTTCCTTTAGCTAGCCACTACCCTCCACCCAAAAGCCAGCGAAACCCACATTCTGAGTCCCAGATACTCATCCAACAAAAAATTATGTAGCCTGCTGTTTCCGTTTTCTTTCTTTTTTGTTGCCGCTTTGATTTCTACAAAGGTGGATAGTACAAAAAATACATACATGTATAGAAATTGTTCACTTCACCAATATTTTCCACACATTTTCACTTCACCTCTCTCTAGCAACCCGGGAGAATACGCAGAGAAGTGCTACTCATCAGAATTCTTTTGCGCGTTTTATTTATTTAGAAAAGTCGCAATCCATCACCACCAGGATATATCTTTGCACTGGTACTACTGACTGCTTTACTTTGCCGCTGTTGACAACAACGCTCCGTTCATCTCATCTCTTAATCTCCATCATCACCACCGTATCTCCCTTTTATACATTGTTTGTGTAAACGTTTTTTTGCCAACCTTCAAACTATGGGTTGCCAATCTGCCAAAAATGTAATGCTAAAATATATGCTTTAATAAACATCAAAACTACTTGCCTACCTTCCAGTAGTACAAATAATATTTTCACGTCTCAACACCCAATTTCACAGTCATTCACTAAACATAACAACACTAGCACTCTGTTACCACCTTGAAGTGATCTAGTATTTTTTCGTAACACGACAATGTTTACTACGTTTAAGAAGGTTCCAAAACTTGGCTTACCCACAAAATAAATGTATATCAACATGGATTTTTGCACAATTGGCACATGTTCCATTTTATAACTATTTGTTAATAACCAATTAGTAATATATATATTTCAATAAACGAACAGTGTCAAAAATTTAAAGAGTAAACTGATGGAAAAATTAAATTCTGTGCGTATCAAATTCTTTCCAATACAACGTTACTGTCACGGAGAAGCTAGCCAGCTACGCATGACAATTAATGAACATACGTGGTTGCACTGACAAAAACTTTGGTCTTTAAAACAGATTGCAAATTTTAAGCCACAGAGAAAAAAATCCACGCGTTTTATGATGCTTGCTGCTTTTTATGTATGTCTGAGTATTAAACTGTTTAAAAATCAATTAAAGATTTTTTAGGGAGCCACTACAATCTAAGAAGAGGTTGTAAGGGTGAAAAGATGACGTTGGCCTTCTCATCTCCAAACGATACTTTGAGTCTTGTTTGATGTTAAACGAGTAAAACACACATAAAAAGTGACAGATCCATAAATAAGTGGTTTTTTCTATCATCATCGTCAACATCGTCGAGAAATAGCAGCAAGATTTGCAAAATATGTACGAAACCAAGGCGCAAGCAATGTAACATAAACGATGAGCGTGCTTTTTACACACTGTTCGCTTCCCTTCTTTTAAAGACATCATCCATCCAAAAAGTTAAAGTAAAGTATGCTCTCTCTCTCTCACTATCGCATTTGCTCTTCCTCGCATTCATCATATTGACGGCCTTATGCATGTCCAGCATAACAGGCAATAAAAGAAATTTTTGCAAAGGTTATATTATATATAGTATTTTTCCTGTAAGCTTCTTTCGGTGATGATGGACAATGATGGTAGTGTCAGAGATGAGGTGAGATGTGAAGGTTAGTGCCGATCTCATACAACACCAAACTTGCAATAAATGTGCTTTACTACAAATAAGCACTAAATTTTTTGACGCTGCTTGTTGTGACCTATGATGATGATGACGATCCAACGTTGTCCAGTAACAGGCATGCATGATCGTCATGATCTTAAAATTTGCAAGCATAAAATAGAATCAATTTGTTTGTTAGTAAAGCAGCAATTTTTTCATGAACTTTTTATTGCACATAATTTTTTTTACTTTGGCGTATACCCAGGTACAGTGTATAAAGCTGGAAACGAGTCATTGTTTGTTATTTTCATTAGAACTTCCATTCACCTTCTTAATCAGTGACACACGTTCCACTTGGTCCATACCATTGGTAGAGTTCAGTGAAACATTCTAGTCACTTCAACTTAAGTGGCTATACAATGCTAATTAATAATCGCTTTAAAAAATTCAATCAGGAGACATACTGTACATCGATAGTTTGTGGTACACCATGAGGTAGAGTTGATGATGTCATCAGTTTGGTCAAAAGTTGAGTAAAAATAATTTTTTTCAAGGAATAAAAATGTATAGGTGGCATTGTTTATTTATTAGTCCGAAAACACGNGAGTTGATGATGTCATCAGTTTGGTCAAAAGTTGAGTAAAAATAATTTTTTTCAAGGAATAAAAATGTATAGGTGGCATTGTTTATTTATTAGTCCGAAAACACGAAAACAGATGGGTTATAAATCTTTTGTTGTTTTTAAAATAAAGCCGTTGTTATTTGTAAACTAAAAGTTCTCATTTTATTTCTATTCTTGTATTAAACTCCGTAATGTAGTATGTTCTTGAATATAAATTCAACAAAAAACATGGATATCTTTCAATTTGTTAACGACTTTTCTCAAAGTCCATGCAAAATGAGGTTACTTAAATTGTCTTTTTTCATCGATGTGTGTACTGGTATGCGTACAATACAAACAAGTCAATTGAATTGATAGAAACAGAAAAAATGACTTGTTTGCCTTTTAATATAAACTGACTTGTAAATATTTAAACAAAATAATGGATTATTTTGTTTTTCGAAAGAATCAGTTCAGATTTAAAATGAAATGCATCATCAGTGGTGCGATAGTATGTATAGCAAATGGGACTATTTTGCAACAGAAACCGAGCAAGTTAGTTATTTAAAGTGACTTGACTTGATATTATGATGAATGAGAAGGTTTGAATTTTCAGAAGTATAAAAACAGAAACCCGGCAGTTACATAATCTACCAAGACATGGTTCTCTTTGTAATCGTAAATATATAAACATCAAAGAACAAAAAAAATTATGACTTTTGGAACAAACAACAACCGTGGCACAAACAGGACCATATAATAGCAAAAAGCCAGGTCTTTTACATTTATAGCAGGCATAAACACTATGTAAGTACATAAACATAGCATGTTGTGCGTTATAAGTACTAACAAATACGAGTTGAATGTTTGATTGATATAGACAACCCAATGTAAATAAATAAAGCGCAATAAAATTCGTAAGGCTGTTTAAACATCAAATGAAAAAAATGATATGATATGGTAATTCTCCAGGACGCTAATTTGGAATTTGACAAAGTATGCTTCCCCATACCTAGATATTGTCGTAGAATCAATCTTCTAATATTCATAACGAAACGACGAATGGCGTAATTTATAAATTTTGTCAAGTTCTACTTAGTAAACGAATCCTGATCACTTACATCCACCTAAACTAAAAATTATTATTATAGTTTATTTACATTTGAGAAGGCTGTTTATGTTGCCCCATACATGCGCTGCCTTTCGAGAAAAATTCGAAATCTTTCCAAAATAATACAATTTCAGCTCAAATTTGGTTCCACGTTAATTAGATGGTTACAGACACGTAGTTAATTTTTCGACATTTCCCTACAGCAGCCGTTCAATACATGACCAAGATTTTACCTATGTATGTACATATGTAACGTATTAAGGTCAATTTTTTGCAAGAACAGCAAATTTTATCCTAAATTGAGAAGAAAAGGCTTGCAAAAGATGACTTGATGTTGTGTACCATGTAGACAGCTAAAATTGATATAAATATAAATAAATAAATATTATTATTATTATTATTGTCCTTTATTTCCGATATTAATATGCATTAACACAACGTTTACGATGAAATATCAATGCACAAAGAATATTTAGATGCTTTTAGAGATACATACTTGAAATGTCATTTGGAAAGACAAAACTAAAGTCGATCACAACTCTTGTACAGTGTCTTGGTCGCAATTGCTTGCTTTAATAGAATGGGGTAAATGTACAAGTGGTTATGATAGCTTGTTTTACTATGTATATAAATATATGTTCGTAGTAAACACTAAATAATGTAATTGCTCTCATTTCAGAAATAACGTTGACAAAACACTCGATGAATTTTGTCCAATTTGGAGTCTAACAAGTACTTTTTTGGTTCCTTCCCAGTTAGCATTTCAAGTTGTTTTTTAACAAACATCATTTCAAAACATGTTTTCGCAATCATAAAATGATGTATCATTGCTTTTTTCTTGTTATCTGTAATTTGTCCTCCTTATTATCGTTTTTGTATTACATTGCTACATTTTAAAGAAGATCACTTATCACATCACAATATCATTACATACTACTTGCATTATGAAAACAATATTGAAACATTACCAATTACCAGTCTTTATGTGTGAAAACTAGAGTTCTACTGTCTGTCTGAGTCTATTAATTTTTAAAACACAGCAGAAATTCTAAAAAGGAAAACAAATACCTAATAATAATAAGCTACCCATAACAAATTTTGATTTGAAGATTTGACCGAAAGCAAAACTGAAGTGTGGGAACTACAAAATACCTGACTAACCTTACTGTTTTTACTTAATATGTTGCTTTCGTTACTTCATGTTTTTCGATTTTACGGTCAATGCATTTTACATTCATCTGGAATGTTTAGAGAAATATAAATGTATGCACCACTTACGAGATTTTTCAAAGTGCCATCTTTTAATACAGAGTAATGCATTATTCATCGACTATCCACCTCGTCATTTTCAGTCTTGTTTGCTACTATTTTTCAAGTCAAGTAGTTGACGAAGACGTTGTAGAAGTTGTAGACGTATGTACATAAGCTTAACCACGACAACTACAACGATTTACCTATTATCATATTTTCTATTTGCATTGATGCTTTCATCTCTCCCCTAACTACAAGTAAGCTACCGTATAAATAATTTATCCATACTTGTAAATTTTCAACTGCACTGGTCAATGGTCGCAAACATTAATAATGATGTACTGATGGATAGCTATTGTTATTCAGCTTTCAACGTATTCTTTGAACCTTTCCTAATCCACTTGAAAGATGTACCTTTACCTTACTCAATGAACAAAGAAGAACAAAGTTGTTGGAAATAAACAGTCAAGAAGGTACATATTTGGTCAAAGTTTCTTATAACTTCTTTTAATACTTAATAATAAACAGTGTATTTACTTTGCTTATGATATCGCCATTTTCCAGTGAGAAAAGTTTGCAGAAATTTGCCGACAGCCAAAAAAATGACGTGTATATCTTTTGTCGAGTAAATATTTGTTTTGGTTCGCCAAATGTAAACTTTTGGGCTTGTAAAAAAACACTTGATAAACTTTGTTACAACCGAAAACAACGTTTTGAGCGTTGCCTTACCTGTTACTTTACAGTCTTCTTTCGCTTACTGTAGGTTTTTTAAAAAAATACACTATTTACATGTTTTTATTAGACAATGAATGTCCACGTGTGTTCTCGAATCCCACACTGAACACCTCCACCAATTAGGACATTATCATTCAAAAATTGCGTGGTATATGGACAAAATGAAAACTCCAATTCGATTAGCAGAGCGTGGGACAAACACACCTAGTAATGATACACTGGTTGAAAAAGATATCTCCGGTCCGGTTGAATTCGAAAACGCCTAAGCAAAAACCTATAATCAAATTTATGATAATTAATCCTGACTTAATGTAATTATCGGCGGTTTCAATGTACATCTAATACTAGGTAATTAAAATGGAACGTTTATCGTGTCTTCTCATACGTATAATCAGAGCTTACAGTTAGAAAAGTTGAAAAAACGGTGTAGGTAGTTCCTAAAATCCTTGGGATGGACATGGACAAATACATAGCATTTTGACTTGTTTTGCTGTTTCTGCATTCCCATGAATGTTGCTTTGTCAAGAGAAAGTTGCGAGTGGGCCTACTTCACTGATATACTGGGTTTTGTTGCGGGGAGTACGACTGTTGTACGTATGATCAGGAAGGAACTTTGGTTAGTTGACGTTGACATCCACATCCAAAGTAATGTGTAATGAGAGGAGGACAAGCGTAATTGAAATGCGAGGACATGTGTTGTACCAATTTACTAAAATGGTTATTTTCATTTTGCGTGGGTGGCTCAGATACATACGTGCATAACTCTGTGGTTTACTTGAGTAGGTATATACCAAATTCTGCCTGCTTCAACACCATGAAAAATATCGGGGATAAATATATAGCAAAAGTTGATCTGTTTTAAAGTTTTTTTTCTTGGCATTCCTGGTACTCACGTGCACACAGCCAGACAATAGTACTTATCGACAGCTGCTAGTTTTTCAATTATAAATATCTCTTTGTGTTTCCGTAATGTAGCACCTGTGTATTTATTTCATCACCGCGTTTTCAAAGAGATTTATGAAATAAAGACTTTCAACGTATTTCACAACCATCAATATGACCAGTATATTTTGCCCACATTTTCTCAAAACCACTAACAATATCGTAATCCTTACTGTTGCCATTTCTGTAAATGCAGTATATCTTTTAGCAGAAACCTTAAGTGTTCTCCATTCAATCTGCCATTCAGCTGGCCTACTAGTATTTCTTTTAGAATTTTTTTGCAATCATTAGGTCGCTTGAACTCCAATATAGTTGTCTGTCTATATCGCCCAAAGTTCAAGCGACACTCAATATTGACGATAACACTTTAGAAGGTCTCTTTTTACTTTACTTCAACTTGGTCATAAAAGCTTATCATTTTGTATGATGGTCGCTATAAAGGAGTTTGCCAACAAGTTTCAGCAGGTACTCATTTCATATTCATAGTTCTTTTTAGGTTTCAGCATACAGGTAGGTATTCAATGTAGGCAAGATAGATTGCCTGTGCATATTTGTACCGAGCATATAACACGTAGGCAATAGGCGTAGGCTCATGATATTTTTTGAATGATGAAAGATAGGAAAATAATATTGCAATTTTACAAGCATCCCTGCGAATATTATTATGTAGGTAGTTTGGTTTTTGGCATAGCACTGTGCATGATGAACATTCAAGCGTGCTCTGCCTACTTGTTGGCTGTGCAGTCGAGAAGACGAAGTGGGGAAAACATTTTTTTGATACAGTGCGTAGGAAGGTACGCGCTTTAAAAGCTAAGGAACACGTTTAACGAGTGTGGGCAAAGGATGAAAGCAATACGATTTTTGGAACAGAAAGGAAATTGTTTTTCGTCCTTGAATCAATGATACCACCACATTGCTGCTCTCTAGTCCAGTCAGCAACAAACGAACGAAAAGATGCAGAGCAGCTGTCATGTTAAAGCAATCTGCAAGCCTAAGTGGTGTGTATGACGACAGCCTTTAATCTATAAACCACACCAAAAATTCAGAATCGCCACTGTTTTCTGGAAAATTCCAAAATAACATACCTACATATATCGCATATGATTAGTACTGAAAGAAATTGTTTCATCAAAAGAAAAAGAAAGTTTTCATGCTCAAGTTGAAGATTATTTGGCAACAACTCAGTGGCCCGATTGATGTGACTAGCTGTTACTTAAAATTGAGCCAGAAAAAAAAGAAAACAAAGTATCCAGCAGTATGTTACTGCTATAATATTTTCATAAAGTTAATTTTGTTTTAAAAACACAGCCAGCTTTGTGCTTGAACAATTGGGAAGGAGGAAATTTGGCACAAGCCGACTGTTGTCACTAAGGACGTGTACTGCATGCAGAGACCCTACTACAGGCACACACACACACGCACACTTTCATGATGGTGGGCGACAAACGTTTTCATACTTTCTCTACCTACAATGATTACAAAAAGCTAGCACCCACTTTCAAAAGGTTTACACTGGCTATAAAAACGTTTTGATGACGTTCTGGTCTTTACCTTTACTTGCATTAGGATTACTATTTGGATTTAGTTTCAATATACATACATAAATAAATACAAACGTTTTGACGCCAACTTTTCCTTTTGTAACATTGAACCATGGTTTAATTAGCCTTCAGGTTTAACGAAAAATAATTTAATCGGTACAAACTTTATTATAATTGGAAATGTACCTTAGTGTCAACAGTCTAACCGCCAAAGGTCATCTTGTAACCACTAATGCGTTTAGATACTACTTAACTGCTCCATGTTCCTGAACAAAGCAACATGTTTACAACAATTTGCCCACCAAAAGCAAAATGTACACAACATAATAACCTATTTAGGAAGATGCAAGATATGACACGTATATGAATATATTTATGCATTGCACACTTAGCCTTGACCATTATTATTTTAAATCGCCGCACTGACAGACTAGAGAATAGGAAGTGCAAATAAACTTTTAATCCAGTAGAACTGTCATGCTTGGTTTTCTTACACTAAATCATAATGAAAGGGAAATCTTTTGAGATAAAAACGTAAACAGCAGGAGTTCAAGGTTAGGTAAAGTACGCGTATTTAAATTAAACGCAACATAAAACTACAAATTCCGTTTAACAACTTTCAGAAAAGCAGTCAGTTTCAGAAATGGGTTAGTTAAAAATCTGGCAGTTAAAACAATCATCCTATCGCTACTACATAAATATAGCATACGATTGTATTATTAGGCAGATATAATGTTCATAATGTGATATCAATTGCATTTCAAGGTACTTTATATGCTAAAAATATATGTTCAGTACAATACGAAACAACTTATAAATCAGCTTATTTCCTTAAATAGTTCATTGAAACACAGTTTTTACGAATGCTTTCTGGACTCACAGAATCTCCTTATCTTTTTAGCAGAGTTAAAATTACAATGTATTTTGAAATACTTTTCAAATCTCTTAAACTACAGCACAAATTATATAAAAGTATTCAAAAACGAATTTGAACGAAATAGTAAAATGGGAATTAATTAATATTTTTAGTGGCACAAAGAAAGAAAGTTTTGTTTCCGTGAAAAAATATTAAATATTACTAATATTATTAATATAAAAATGACCTCCCTTTTCAACGATCTGCATATAAAATAATATGGTGTAATAAAATCTGAAAGTCAATTTAAAGTTGTACCTCTCTTTTTAGAGAAGGGTCACAAAAACTTTTGAAGTTATGGTGAAACGGAAATTATTCGTTTTTCCCTTTTAAACTCATTTATAGGACAATTACGTGGTAAAGTAAGTACGTGAAAATGGAAAGTTCTTGACTTTATTGAAGTAGTGAGTAGTCTTTAGAAACAAAAAATATGCACTTTAAAGTATTTATTTTTAGTATATTTTGCTAGTATTGGATGACTAGCCTTTTTAAAACAATGCTGACGAAACTTTACACAACTAGATTATACCATATATTTTGCATGTATTAGAATTTGGTTGGATGCAAACACTCATCAAAACTGGTGAACACATGGTCTAGTTACGGGAAAAACGTAATACTTCGTAACGTAATCTGCTCATAATTAAAACCTGTCAATCCATTTTCTAAATGCTTATAACCATTTAGTGTTCTGTGGTGAAAGCTCAAAATCTATTAATATACGCAGACGAACACGGTTTTAATAGTAAACTAAGTATGTATAGATTTTTTTGCGAGTTTCACAATGCTGATTCAGAATTCTTGAAACAAACGTATACAGCAAATAATCTTATTTTTAATGTCCAGGTAATTATTAATAATGGTGTATTAAAAAGGTAGCGAATAATTATGTATTTAACAATAGTTTAAGGTATAAAATATTTAAAGATTATTGATTTTTCAAGCAAGGTGTCTTTTACTACATAGGTGGTTTTATTTTAGTAAAAGTAACTCTGTCGATGAAAGCTTAATTCAAAAATTCTTCATATTATTAACAAGTGTCAAACAAGAAATACTTGACTGGTGATGCCAGTCGTACATAATGAACAAATTAGCTTGTCACGATTCATGCGATAGGAATGGAGCACGAATTTATGAGATCATACATACTATTCTGATGGAATAGAGCAGTTTCAAGGAGAATTTTATATTTCTATGTTCCAATCATGTTACTATGCTTGAAAATGATTGACTGGAATAGGAATATTATTCGTCATTATTATGTTGACGTGCTATTCTTTTAAAAATAATTTTGGCTGTGCACATTGTTTTTCTCCAGTGCACATAAACAAAAGCAGGTATGCAAAGTTCACAGGATCAAGGTCAGTTGCATACACATGTAATAGTTGTGTAATTAAGCTGTTGAGTGGCACTGACATTTGGGGGAAAATTACTTTAGAATAAACGAATTTATGATTTGACATCATCATTTCGCCTAAACACACTTCTTTCTTACCTAAACCATATCTTGTAATATAAACTCTTTTAAAGGGCTGATTTTAAAAACTTACGTTGGAAGTCGTTGGAAACGCTTGAAGGAAAGAAAAATTGTGGCTGCAAGGAAGAAATTAAAAAATAAAGGTTAAATACACATGTAAAGTATGTTCTGGTAAGAGTAATATGCCGTAGACATGCTACAAAAAAACGTGTACTTCAACTTGTCGAGTCACATGAATGAATACACAGAGTTGGTAGTTAATGATGCATCTCATTACATTTTGACGAAATGTAAGGAAAATCAGATTGTGAGACACTGTCTTTGAGGCAGAAGCAGTA
>JAHZMT010000484.1:0-12511 GCA_027743785.1 Sinhomidia bicolor
AGTGCACAAAAAAATGGCGAGAAAATGTTAAAAAATGACGGTGTGGTGGTGGGGGTGGTGCTATTGGAATTTCTTTTCTTTCTTCCTTTCAAGAAAAAAGCATATTCTCTTCTACCTACCTAAACACAACACGCGCCGAGAAGGAAAAGAGAGAAAAAAAAGTTGAGAACAGTTTTCTATTCAGAGAAAAAATTCGGAGAAAAAAATGTATACATTTGGTGGCATGTCTGCTGTCTACTTGATTTACATTTTTTTTGTGTTGCGTGCGAACGAGTGTTAGTGGAGAAGTGAGTGTGTGGTAGTTTTGGATTATACAGTGGTGGTGTTCAATGTGGTATATGATGATGATGATGATGGTGATGATGATAGAGTTAGTTGGTCTTGTGTAAAGTCGATCAAGTGACGACCGATTTTCACTTTCACTTTTTTTCTCTTTTCTCTCTTGTTATCTTGTATAGTAATGGGGTAGCGTGTGGGGTGTCTCCTATTTCCTTCTTTCTCTCTGTCTTGTCTGGATTCATCGAATAAAATAAATTTTCCAGTGAAGCCATCATTTCGTTCAAAAAAGGAGAGAAGAAAAAAAAACAGCTTAGCTCATTTTAAAAGGAAATATAGGGAAGCATAAGATCAAAAGCGGAACAAGACGAAGACGAAAAAAGCGTACATATCTAATCCCAGTATACTCATTCATTCATTCATTCATTCTTGATGTTTTTCCCTGTTTAATAAAAACGTTCTTTTTTCTCTCTTCCCTCATTCTCTTTAATGCTTCTTATTTTATACGCATAAATATTTCAGTACACACGAGTAAACATGCTACTACTAGCTAGCACATTACTATTACTTTTTTTTCTCCACAACTTGCCGTTTTTTTCTGCTGAATCTAAATAAAAAATAGTAAAAGTGTATATACGGTTTGCACTTTAAACATTTTTTTTATGTATAAAAGCGTGTTAGACCCAAACGCCACCACCATCATCATCATCCTTTTTGTAAGTGACGAAAAAAAACACTTTAAATGAACCAAAGTAAATGTACAGCTCACCAGAAAAAAAACTACTGAAATTTTTTTTTCTCCCTTAATTTTTTTAGTACAAATCCAGTAACGTAAACCAACTATAGCCAAAACCACCACCGCCACCACCCTTCTATTCCTTTTACCAGTTTGGCCACATAATAATATGGCAATTTTTTTTGCTAAACTTTCGCCTTACAGGCAAAAAGAAATCAAAAGGTTGAGAGAGAGAGAGAAAGAAAGTAAGCCAAGTTAAAAAAAGTATATAAAGATATGAGACTCGGAAAAGAGGTTGCACACATAATCTGGTTAAAATGCTTAAGCAAAACGTATTATCGTTATATTACCATCATCAGTCTAAAAAAACCACCACCAGCAGCATCAGCAGCAGCAGCAGATGAGCATCTCTTCATTTTGTTTTTTTTTCTCTGCTGCTTTCTTCGCTACTACTACCACTACTAATACCATGTCTTGTTGACTTGAGCACTTTTTTTGTTTATAGAAGCACACACTCTATTATTATTATGCATCAGCAAAATCCCGGTAATTTGCGCTTTTCTTGGGTGGTGTTGCTGATGATGCTCTAGTTAGTTGCTTGCTGACCTGCTAATAATGTAAGCACCAACCAACAAGTCAGTACTACAACGGAACAAACATATGTGCTTACATGTATGCATACCTATATTTACATATGAATACTTTTATCACTTTCTCTTCTCCTTTCCCTTCCTTCTCTCCGCTTTCCCTTACTATTTTGGTCTCATAATTATACTACTATATCGTTCTCATCAATTTTATATACAAGTATACTTGTATCTATCTATGCATTTATAATGCGCTACATTAATTATGCAAGAAAAAATTTACGGTGGATAATCAAACAAGTGAGCTAAATATATAGGCTTGTGTGTATATAGTCACCATTTTCATAAATATTTTTTTCATGCTCCCTTCCCATTACTTATTTATAGCTGCATGCTGCATATATGTATCAATGCTCCAAATGTAAACCACCATCACCATCTTCTTCAGCAGGTCATCATCGTCAAGATTATCGCATACAAAAGCATAAATGTCCATTTAGATGGACTACAAGCCTATATGATGATGATGGTTTCATCAAGATTATTTTTTTTGCAAGTATGCAAATTTAAGTTTAAAAAGAGAAGAGTTTTGCCAATGATGTATACATGCACATAAGCAACGTACGTCTTTTTAAAAAATATTTGAATGAGAATAAAAAATTAATCTTGTTAAAAAATATAATGCTGTAGGTTTTTTGCCTGGGAAGAAAATGCTTCCATTTATTTATAATAAAATGGTTTTATGATGAACGAGAATAGCACACCAACACAGCTTAAAACTCTGTATTAGCTTGTGCCACAATAATACAACTTGTTTTGTGGGTGAAAAGAACAAAATTGCAATATTGCTGCTGTGGTGGTGGTGGCTGGTGATAATGCAAATCATAGCACAATACACACAGTGTATTGACTATGTGCACAATAATTTCTCTCTTTTTTTGAAACTTTTCACACAAGAGAGAGAGGAAGAGAAAGGGTTTCACTTTACGTACGTTTTTTACAATGACGACGACGATGATGTCTTTTTTTGCAAAAAAATAATAATAAGAGAAAAGAATATTATTATAGAATAGAAGCCACACACATACACAAGCTTTTATTCTCGTGCATCACTGAAAGAACGGCGGAGAAAAAAAGTGCTGGTATGCATAATGTCTTTGCTCGTAAAATGGTAATAGTGTAATGGTTTCTGCTTCTTCTTCCTCGTAGTCTTCTTTTTGAATCCATTTTTTTAAAAGCAAGAATTTTGAACTTTTCACACAAGAGAGAGAGGAAGAGAAAGGGTTTCACTTTACGTACGTTTTTTACAATGACGACGACGATGATGTCTTTTTTTGCAAAAAATAATAATAAGAGAGAAGAATATTATAGAATAGAAGCCACACACATACACAAGCTTTTATTCTCATGCATCACTGAAAACGGCGGAGAAAAAAAGTGCTGGTATGCATAATGTCTTTGCTCGTAAAATGGTAATAGTGTAATGGTTTCTGCTTCTTCTTCATCGTAGTCTTCTTTTTGAATCCATTTTTTTAAAAGCAAGAAAGCAAGCCACCAGCATATTATTATTACTAGTAGTAAAGCTTTGTTGAAAGCAGAGAGGAAAGTGTGTGAGGGTTAAAAAAGAAAAGAAAAGCTCTTTTCCGTGCGTGGTATTTAGGTGAAAGCATGTATACTTATTTACTATCACGTATATGGAGGTTGGCTATTATTATTATGGTTGTTGTCTTAAAATTTCTGGCTTGTTTCCATCTTTAATAAATTTCCTAGCATTTTCACCAGTGCTGCTGCTGCTTTCACCAGAAAAAAATATACAAGAATTCGTACCGCCAACCAGCATGACCTTCACCCACTCTCACCCGTGGTATTGTGCACACAAACATGACTGTGGTGACAACAACTAAAGAGAAAAAAATTGCAAGAAAAAATTTATAAATTTTTTTTGAGACTTTCTCCGTCTCTCTCTGAATCTCTTGTACATACGCATTATTTTTTATTTTTTCTTTTGTCTGGTCTGTGTGCAAACTGATTGAAATGTACAGAAAAAAGACCCTTATTTTTTATAGATAAAAGCCCTACCTTTTTTTATAAAAATATATAAGGCAAGAGTATAATAATAGCAGTTTTACGTGATGAATACATAAATGCTAGATGGCAATAAGTTAGCATTTTTCAGCCATTTTTATGTATATCCATCCACCCATTTTTTTATTGCGTATGAGTTGCGGTTAAAATAGAAAGTATGAAAAAAAGCTTTCAGCCAAGACATTATTTTCTGTTCAATTGCCATATTGAAATTTCAAGTGTGTATTTTTTGAATGGGGATTTTTTTAAAAAATAAACTTTTATGTGCTATGTATGTACATGTGCATAACATGCTATTAAAAAGTTTATTATGACAAGTCTTCCATCTTCGTTCCGCTGCTATAATCTTAACCGNGACAAGTCTTCCATCTTCGTTCCGCTGCTATAATCTTAACCGCAAAAAAAGATGCAGTAGATTTCAAGGAAAATGATAATGTCCTTGCTATTTTTAACTTTCTCTTTTCAGATAAAAAAACCCCACCAAAAATATTACTGGGTTATGTATATCATTAGTAAATTCGGTTTACATGCTGCTGCTTTCACTTGGGCTGCAGGAAAAAAGCCTAAAACTTCCTTGTTTTTTTTTTCAAAAAATTAAAATAGCATATTATACCCTTGTATGACCAAGGTACCTTTCACTTTTTTATTTAAAAAAAAAGAAAGAAAGATTGTATGCATTTCTCCTTCACTTCACTTTTGCACTCAACTTTTACCACTTTCCATTGATCATCCATCCATCCATCCATTTTTTCTCTCTCTCTCTCTCTTTCTCCCTTATGTACTTGACGTTCCCTTTTCTGATCACCACCACAACCACCACCACCACAGCGTTTTATTATTAGACTTTGGTTGAAAAAAAGTATATATGTTGCATATTATGTTTTTTTACCCTGTTTACCCTTCTTTCTCCCAAAAGATAAAAAAACCCAAATGCATCATTCCATTTAGGCTACATGGTCAACAACGACGCTGCTATACCATTCATCTATCTATCCATCCATCCATGCCCATATTACACTACTACTTACTACCACTACACTTTTGTGCCTTTTTTCTCTTGTGTGTTCCTTTTGAAGTGGTGATATTCTCTGAAAAAAAGTAAAGAGAGAAAAGTTTGCTTTTTGGTTTGGTTTGCTTCCTCTCTCTCTCTCTGATTCTGATTCACACAACTTAATAATATGACAGAAACAGATACAAACTTTTCTCCTTGAAAAACAACACAGAGAGAAAGAGAAGAGAACGAGAGAGAGAGAGGTTATATATGTAAATAGGGAGGGAGGGAGGGAGAGAGAGAGGGAGGCAGGGATGGAGGCAAGGCAGCCAAGCTTGCTTGAGCAGCTTTTTTGCTGATGATTTTGATGATGTACTTATTTATGTATGGTGGCCGCGGTTGGTTTGGTTTTCCTCTCATCATCCACCCAACCATCCATCCATCCATCCATCCATCCATCCATCCATCCATCCTCTTAAACGAAAGAGTGCGGGTTTCACAGAATAAATAGTTGAATGAGAAAGACGAGAAGAGAGAGAGAGAGAGAATGCTTTTGAAAATCGTTTGACTGTTTCCATCCATTTCACTTACAACAACAAACAATAATTTTGCCTTGGTCATAGATACCTATACATATACCCATATAGCCTTACATATTGTTTCTGGGAAAGAGAAAGCTAGAAGAAGAAAGAAAAACATAATTTATATAATAATAATAATACATTATATTACATTACATTACTGCTGCTGCTGCTTTGTTGACTGCGTTGTTACACCGTACTGACCTATATTCTTAAATTAAATGGGTCTCGTATCCGATCGCATCCCACACCACCACCATCGCCGCCCCTGCCGCTGCCGCCGTGCGAGAACAGGAAACAAAGCGAGCATACTAAAAAGCGAACTAGCTAGCTTAGCTAGATAGATAGATAGAAGAAGCTCATTTGCGGAAGAAGAAGAAGAAGAGAGAGAGGGAGAAAGTTGGAAAGAGAGAGAGAGAGAGTTTACTATAAAATGAAAATGATAAAACTAACAAAAGGATTGACCCATGGGCGCTGTGGGATTTTCCATGTGCCGATTTTCTGCTTTGGTATGCATGCTCTTGTTTTTGCTACTGGCTGGCTTCTAGTCCGCACCACCACCACTATTTACTACTTTCTAGCAGGCAGCTCTAGAAATAACCATTTCATCCAACTAAACAAACCAATCTATTCCAACTATGTAATAGTAGTAGATTTTCATGCATTATGCAGTCGATGAGCGCGTGCATGCATGCATGATGCTTATATTGCATCCATATACCAAACTCACCATTCCAGGGAAAAGTTTTGTTACTGATCTGATCATCGTTATGATCATCATCATGATCACCGAATAGTCAGGTATATATATTTTTTTCTTTACCTCTGTTGATACGCCATGGAAAATTTTGGAAGGGAAGAGAGAGGAAAATTCTTGGGGAAAGTAGAAAAGCTTTCTTTAGCTGAATATACGGATAAATAAATTATTACATATTTTTGACCTGGCCTTTCCTACATTTCCCTGCTTCTCGTTTACTATTCCAAGTTTACTTCACCTCTCAAGTCTCATTCCAAAAGTCTGGCTAAATTACTAAATATACACACACACAGATCAGATGAATCTCTTTCTCTCTCTTTCTTTATACAATTACACGGTAGTCGCATCATTTTCTCTTTTCTTTTTTTTCTGGAAAAAGAATTGCCTTCTTCTCTGGAAAAATAAATAAACTTGAATGCTGGCCATAATAAAAAAAATCAAGCGTGGAACGGAACTCTCTTTTTTGATACAAATTGATATAGTGAAAGTGTGTATATGCAATCCGGATTTATGTAGTACACCAAAGTAGTTTACTGTTTGCTCCAGTTTAGTTTTTATAATAAAATGATATCAGGTTTTTTGGGGAGCTTTTAGCAAAAATAAATAATACGTAAGATTGAGCGCTACTTTTGCTGCTGGTATTGCTGTTGGCGATCATGATAATAAGACAATCGGGAAAACGATGATGATGATGATGATTTTAAAAAAAGAGAAAACTTTTCCAAGAACGCAAGTATGGCAGCAAAAAATGATAACACACTATGCCCAGTATATTGTAAATATATACAGCAAAAAAAGGAAACATATAAGCACATTATTTATTATTGTAAGGTTTACATTACATTAGTAGTGAGCCAAGCAAATGATGATGATGTTTGCTCTGGAGTTAAAATTTTGTTTTTGAAATTTGAGAAGAGAAGAGGGACTTTACAGAGAATATTATTATTACAATTTATTATTATACCGTGTACATTTCTATTTAGGTAAAGAATGTAGTGAGCATTATAATATGTTATTGGAAAGGTAGGTACTACTATTAAGTATTATTTTTCTCTACTTTCTCCTTTTAGTTTGCACTTTTTTAGTTGAGCATTTTTCAAGTACGTTTTTCCCTTTTGATTTTGACTTTAATATGACATTCCTTTACTACGTTATGTAGGTGTTCGTTAGTGTATTTTATAGCAAGGACAAAGGAATGCACGTGTGTGTGGCTCAATGCAGTTTTAAATGATTTACCAAAAATCAAACTCAATTACCTCTGCTACTTTTGAGAATTTTTTAACGTACATAGGTGTTTGCACATTATTGACATTATACGTGTATATAATGCAGCTGTAGTAAGGAACAATGCGCTTTGTATTATTATTTGTTATAACATTTTTAATAAAAATGCAATGGTATATAACAAATTGGTTATCAAAAATATAGAAAAGGGGCAAAGTAAAAATTTAAATGATTTGAAGTTTCTTAACGGTTACCGATAACGATAACGGTACTACCGGTATTTCTTTCCAAATCGAACTGAGCCCTATAGTCTGACATTCAGACAGACGGACAGACGGACAGACATAAACATTTGCATAAAGGTGCATAATTGCATATTTTCACACTGTAAAAATAAAAGTAAGAAAAGTTTGATCCTGATGACAATCCCCCCAGCAGTACAACGAAATGAGCCCTGTTGGCGGCGTCAATTCAGCGTATCAAACATGTATTTCTGGGGACTTTATTTATGTTTTCGGAAATGGGTAGGCATATATTTCATACGTAATAATAATTTGTAGGTAAATATATTCATTCACATAGATAATTATTATTATTATATGAAATCGCTATCAATCATATTGTATGTTGCGGGAATTTCCTTCTTTCCGGTTGTTTTTACGTATTTCACAGATATTCCTTGAACTTTAATAAACTTTGAAATAAACTAGTTTGGTGTATATTATATTTCTTTGTTTCCAGGAATCATTACGTTTGGTGGAAGAGGAAGGAGAATTAAAATCCGGAACTTTTCGCTTCACACGACCACAAAACTACTTTCATCAACACTCAGCATTTCGCTGGAATCAAGAGGAATACCAAAAACTTACGGAAGCTGAGTAAATGAAATGATGATGTGGAATCTATGAAAAAAATACTATGATGCTACCCTACTGCAACTTTAATAACAATCGACTTTCTCCATTTATCATGATGACGACATGGTTCGTAATTTACACAAAACAAAACTTTGTAAATGTTAATAAATGTTTAAGTGATATATAGCTATACTGTTAAATCCAACTACATTTTTGAAATAGATGTAATATTAATAAAAATTACTCTAGTTTTATAACATTATTGATAGAGTAAGATGATTTGTGCACTTTAAAAAATAATTATTTGCTAAGATTATCAAAAGTTAAAAAGGGTGCTGTTTAAACCGCGAAAATTTAAAAATTTTACGGGGCATTGTGAGATTTTTTGAAAATCGATGGCAGTCGTTAGCAAACTTACGAATCTAAAATCTATTTATGATAACTAATTATTATTATTATTAAAAAACTATAAAAAAGCACTGTCATTGAATTTAATGCTTGCCATTTAATAAATAATTTTTTTTCTTCTCATATTAAAAATAAAAAATAAAACAATGAATTGAATGAACAATCTGATTTCGGTTTACACAGCTGTCTATAATAATACTACATACATCAATTATTATTATTATCAATAATTATTGTTAATCACCATTTTGATATAAAAGAAATTATGAAAAAGGGCACTGCTAGTTTTGGTTATTAAATTAAATAGTTTTTAGAAAAATTTAAGTTTTCTTATAGATAATATTATAATGATGCACTTTAGTTTACATTTTTGAAAAAAATACTCTCATAAACTAGCTGTGAATTTTATATACTAACTAACATGATGCTATTTATAATAATTATAATATATACTATTATAAAATGATGTATTTATGAAATTATTGTAAATACATATATATTTCGTATATCTCTCTCTCTCTCAATGCACCTGTATAAAATTACCACATCAGGTAACTGGATTATTACTGTTGTAGTTTATATATAAGCGTTTGAATGAAACGGAAACATGATTACTTGCCCGTTCACACATTTTATGGATGACTGTATAGAATTTTGTGAGATTTTTTTTCCTTTATTACTTTAAATAAAGCTAAAGTACATTCTAGAATAATTTCTTTGTTCCTAAAAAAAATTTAAGATAAATCTGTAAATTAAAAACAATACTCTTACTTAATGTTACATATTATAAAATACATTATTATACCATTTTTCGAGAGAAAGTGATTGCTAATGCGAATTATCCTAATAAAGAAATTTTTAATATAATAATAATTAATTATAATAAGTTAAGGTTTCTACCCTTGTCGTAATAATGAGTGTGTCTAATGTAATGTATGTATGTATATAGTATTTCTGCGTGTGGATGATAACTTGAAAAGAAAACTTAAAATTGATATACTGCATATTATACATACATATTATTGAATTATTACTGTGTATTTATAATAATTATTAATTTCTATGAAATCTACACCCTAACTGTAATTTCTCTGTGTATGAAAAATTATTGTATTCATCTTTATCGTAATAATAATTCATATAATAATAGTAAAATAAAAATACGGTTGATAATGGGGAAAATGAGTTTACTTTCATTTTATTTTTAAGTTTCAACAATTTTCATTCGCCTATCCATACAACCAAAACATGCTCACTGCTTCATCCAAGTCATCTACTGCCCGTAATCCCAAATAATGAACTTTTTTATTAGCACATTTTGAAAACTTTTTTTAAAATTTCATAATTTTGAAACTCTGCTGTAAATTTACTCGTAAAATTTTATCTTGAAATATTATATCCCAATAACATCAACTTTCCCATTTTTTCAATATTTTTTTTCAGCAAAAATATTATAAAAAATCACAATTTAAGTAAAAAAAACTAAGAGTAGCAAAGCCAAAGTAAAAAAGCCACTTGTCAAAAAAATGTTTCTGACAAGACGTATGTAGCTTTAAAAAGAAAACTTTTCTACTTACATAGGAATTGGCAATATTTACTTTCTCCTCACACACAATTACTGTTTGATTTTTATATACCTGACAGAGAGAGAGAGAGAGTTGTGATATGACAAGCCATATAGTTCTAAAAAGAAAACTTTTCTACTTACATAGGAATTGGCAATATTTACTTTCTCCTCACACACAATTACTGTTTGATTTTTATATACCTGACAGAGAGGGAGGGAGAGTCGTGAACCAACAGTGTGCACTTACTACTACTACCACCTATTCTACTAGTGATTTTCACCTTTTTTTCAAAAAAATTATATATAAAAAGTTTGTTCCAATAATACTGTGTACACTACACTCCACCCAAAAAAAAGAAGAAAAAAAATACAATCGCAACGGAAGTAGCCTACAAAAAAGTATCATATTTTGCACAATCTTACCACCTGAGTAACAGCACAGCACAGCAGCATTAGTGGGTATTGAATGTAGTTCCTTTTTTTACAAAAATAAAAAAAAACATATAATACTTTAGCTTAGCAGCACCACCTTCATTTCATGTTTTCACCCTTCATCAACTCCCCGTTAGGAATACATATTTTTTCTTTCTCAGAAAAAAAAAACTTTTTTATGGGATTTTCAGAATTTCAGCACAAAAATAACTACATTACATTGCCATTTACTATTACTCCAATAATAATGCGTAGTAGTAGTACTAGTAGTAGTCCATTGCTTTCTCCTACTACTACTTTATCCAACCAAGCCTGTCCATGTCATCTGGAGAGAATACTTTCACTCTTTTTGTTACCATTACAAAGTTTATTTTTTTCCAGACTTTATTTTCTGCTTTGATTTCAGCCAAAATCTGCTCAACGCTAACCTAACACCATGTTTGTGGGTTAGTTAGGTATTAACCATGTACAAAAAAATTTAGTTATGAAACATGCCTCGTCTTTCTCCTTTCTCTCTCCAATTTCCTCTATATATAATCTCATAAATGTATACGCTTACGGTTCTCTCTCTCTCTCTCTCTCTGAGATTTTCTCTTGTGCGAGTAAATTTGATCAAAGTGAAAGAAAGTAAAAGAGAAAGAGAAAAAGTTTTTTTTCTCTCTCTAACTTGTTATGAGTATTAAAGTGTTTTTGCTGAAAATCAGAGCACTTTCACACTACAACAATGCCTCTTCACCCTCTCTATACCCACATTATTATATAAACGTTATATACGCACAACCTTACACACAATCCATCTGATTGCGATTGATAGGAAAAGTGAGAGAGTGAGTGAGTGAGTGAGCGGAACGAGCAAGCAAATCAAACTATTTTTTTTCTCTTCTTCTACACAACAACAGGCTATATGCACAAGGTTATAAGCTATCTAATGGCATGCACATTAAATAAAATAGTTTTTTTAGTGTTGGAACAACCATCATAAGAGAAAATATTGGAAGGATTGAAAATTGTTATATAGTTTATTATTTTATTTTTTTGAAGTTTTATCTTCTGTTTCCTGCTTCACTTTCTCTGCTGTTGTTAGTGTTGCTGTTGTTGTCGTCGTAAGTGTGATGGAATGGAATATAATATAAAAATGAGCGGGAGAGAGAGAGAGAGAGAGAAAATAAAATGAAAATTTGTTCCAGTGTTGCGTGTGTGGAACATTGAGTTTAGTAGCAGTAGTTGTAGTTGTAGTAGCTTATTCAGTTGAATTGGATAAAATTTACTTTGTTCACTCGCATGGAACGCGAAAAAAGGATTCCTGCCAGTGTACAGATAAGTAGAGAAAAAATAGGTATAAAGAGAAAGCATGGCAGTTGTAGAGCAACAAGACAAAGCACAATAATATGAGCACACGCGGGCACATAACAGCAGCAGTGGAAATTTTGCGTGAGACAATAGTGCTTTACAGCTACTTGTCTGCGAAATAATAATAATAATAATAAAGAAGATGCAAAAGAACACGAAAGAAAATTTGTAAAATAATTACTTTTACTTTCTCATTCTCTCTCTTCTCTTTTCTCTGTCTCTCGCGTTCTCCTTAATTCTTTCGTGCTTTTCACTGTACAAAAAAAGGAAAGAAAGAAAGAAATACTACTACTGTCCGCCTGCCTGTCCAACACAGAAAATGGAGGTGAAAGTTACTTAAAGTGAAAGCAGTATTGCGAAGTAAAAGAAGCGAAACACTCTTTCTCTCTCTCTCTCTCTCTCTTACACAATAACGAGTAAAACTAAATGAATTAAATTTGAGCAGAGTAGTAATAATAATAATAAGCATTTTGTTTAATATGTTTATAAAAGAGTGTAGTAGTAGGAGGTGGGTTTTGGTAGTATAATAATAATATATACGAAAATATTTCTTCTTATTTTTACTTTCTTTTGTAATTATTATTATTATTATAGTAGTAGTAATCAGTCTATCTTACGCAGATATCAACCTAAAAACTTTTATTATTATTATTATTACTA